>PVKU01000663.1:0-247032 GCA_004027475.1 Anoura caudifer | reverse complement strand
AAGATGTCCTGGAGGTTCCTAAGCCTCTCCTCATTTTTTTGAATCCTTGTTTCTTCCTTGTTTTCTGTTTGTTTGTTTCTTTCTTCCTTCTGGTCTACTCCATTGATTTGAGTTCCAGTTTTCCTCCCATCTCTATTGGTTCCATGTACGTTTTCCTTCATTTCACTTATTATAGCCTTCATTTGTTCATCTAATTTGTGAGCAAAAACAACCAATTCTGTAAGCATCCTGATCACCAGGGCTTTGAACTATGCATCTGATAGATTGGCTATCTCTTGGTCACTTAGATGAATTGGCTCTGGGACTTTGATCTCTTCTCCTGTTTGAGCCATTTTTTCTTGGTCTGGTCGCAGCTGTTACGTAGTGAGGGGCGGAGCCTTAAGTGTTCCCCAGGGCAGGGCAGCCCTGTTGCTGGGTAGTGATGCTGTATGTGGGGGCAGGGTCTGAGAGGGAGCAATGGCATTTGTTCTGCTCTCTCTCTCTCTCGGATTCCAGTCCCTCCACTGCTTCCCCTTTGCCTGGATTATCTGAGCACGAATGTGGGACTGCCTGGTCAGCCAGCCATCTTGCTCTGCCTCACTGGGTCTGCCCATTGCCACCCTGTGTCTGGGGTCCACTAGCTGCCACCTGTGTGCCTGGGGTCTTCCAGCTACTGTCTGCATGCCTCGTCCACCAACCTCCTGCCATAACTCTGCCCCTCTTACCGGTCTGGATGAATGGTTGTCGGACTTCTGTATAGTTCAACTTTCTATGACTTCTGGTTGTTTTCTTGTTTCTAAATCTTTGTTGTCCTTAATTTTGGTTGTGTGAGGAGGCACAGTATGTCCACCTATGCCTCTATCTTGGCCAGAAGTCTTCAGTGACTTCTTATATAGAAGGTTTACATTTAAGGTTAGATACATTCTGATTTAGGTTACTTTTGAGATCTTGGAGTTAATTCTGCCTAAAATACCAATGAGATCTCTTTAAGATATTTCTGCAATGTCTTTGTAATGATGAATTTATGTATTGCTATTTTTTATAGTGATTCATTGAACTTGTAAGAAATAGCCAACTGCTGAAACAAGATGCCGGATGTGAAATACAGCAGTTTGTGTGACTAGAAGGATGCTCTCTCCTGGGGCTTCTCTGTTGAATTATCACAAAGGGTGGTGTGGGGAGTCTCCCCCAACAGAACATGGTGGAAAGCAGAGGTCTGAGGGATGGATGTACCTGAGACTGCATTCTGGCTCTACCACTAGCAGCACTTTGAAGTTAGAGAGAACAGCTGACATTTGTGAAAAAGAGCTGAAAAAATGTCCATTACTGGGCTGTGGTGAAGATGGAGACAGAGTGCATGAAAGCCCTCACATAGTGCCTGAAGTATAGGGGGTGCATCAGTTAAGATTCACTCCGCTGTAAGCAGGAAAAACCAAACACATCCTGGCCTAACTAACAAGGGAGTTTATTGCTTCATGTCATTGAATGCCCAGAGGGTAGGCTTCAGGAGTATTTTCATCCAGTTGCCCAATCATGTCACTTAGCTCCTTCAGGATGCTGGCTTCACCCCAGACTGCCTCCTTCCCTCTTGCAAGATGGATACCCTCATTGTACAGGACTGCATGCTTCCTCCGCATAGTCAAAAAGAGAGAATGCCTCTCCCTCCATCATGGATCCAAAATCCTGGGCTTCATTCTAATGAAGCTATATTTAGTCATGTGCTGTCACACTCTGGATGAATTGGCTGTGACATGCCAAGTGCTGATTGGCTCAGGTCTACATTGGGTGCTTATCCCTGAACCAATCACTGTGGCAAGAAGAATGAAATATAGGATTGGCTCTGACCGATGAGGGCTCACATCTTGAGCTGGTGATAGGTAAACCTACCCCCATGTTGTGCCTGAAAGGGGATGAAATTCATATTAACAAAATAGCCACAGGATTACTGCAGCAGGTGCCCAATAATATTGTTATTGTTCTTAACAATAGTGAATTTCCACATTCTGGAGCTTACGTTTCCTTAGGGCTGATATTGAGTAATTCCCCCCTTTAAATAGTAATCATTGTCTTTTGAGTTATAAGAAATATTACATTGTTTTATTCAGGGTCCTCTAGTCATAGATCCACATTCTTCAAGTGCTTCTTCAATGAGTTTTAAGTAGATTTTTAGGTCATAGCTGGCCTACCTCCAAAGCTGTCGTTTCTATGAAGGTGGTGATGGTGATTGTGGTATCCTTATCCATCTGAGTAGAAAGGGCTAGAAAAAATTTATAGGCCGTTAGCTGGACCTGCCACCAAAACTGCAAGTGAGTCTTCTGTCACATGGAGTTATCCAATTCCATGAAATGAACATGTTACACTCATTAGATGGGAAGAATATTTGGGGCTGGGAAAGGGGATGGACATGAAGCAAACCATGTGCAGACATTTCAGCTGATGAATGACCTGTGGATGGGGAGGTGCTGCCAGTTCCAGCTGAGTTCTGGGAATGGGATAGGGAGGGCAGCTTTTAAACTTCTTGGCCTCACAGCTGCCACCTGAAGGTAGTAACACTGCCAAGGAGGATGAAAAAGAAGACCATTGGCTTTATTTTTTGCAGGTCTTGCTCAATCTCTGTGTAGAGTAATGAACTCTTATATTTTTTTATAATACTTTCAAGTCCTTCCTGTCATGTACATTTATCCAACAAGACTTAGCTCAGGATTCCCTCTGGAGAAGTGTAGGAGACGGATCTTGGGTTGCTTGGCTGACATCTTTCGCACCCCACAAGACAATGCAACTTTGCCTTCTGCGTTTCATTTTTTTCCCACCAGAGATTGTGAGACTTGCCTGTGTTTCCTGAGAACGGGGTATTGTTGAGGAGGTTACTAGGTAGTACTTTGGCCTGGAAGGAGCAGGATATTTGTAGTCATATTAGTTTCCTACTGGTGCTGTAACAAATTACCACAAACTTAGTGGCTTAAAACAACACAAGTTTATAACCTTGTAATTCTGGAAGTTAAAAGTCTTATAATTGATGTGTTGTAAGGCTGCATTTCTTCTGGAGACTCTAGGGGAGAATGTGTTTTGTTACCTTCTCCATGTCTAGAAACTGCTTGCATTCCTTGGCTCATGGCCTCCTTCCTCCATTTGTAAGGCCCACAGTGTAGCACCTTCAAGTCTCTCTGTCTCTGTCTTTCTCTGATCTCTGCTCCCATCATCGTATCTCCTTTTCTGACTCTAACCTCCTGCCTCATTCTCATATGATTCCATCAGGCCCACCCCGATAATCCAAAATAATCTCCCCATTTTAGGATTCTTAACCAAATCACATCAGCAAAGCCCCTTTTTCCAGGTAAGGTAACATACCACAGTTTCCAGGCATTAGAATATGGACATCTTTGGGGGCTGTTATTCTGTTTACCACAGTGGTCTAGTTTCTTCTTCTCTTGTCTGATCTTTACTTTTTTTCCTTTTAAAGTCGATTTATATTTTGTTTCAAGTAGGTAATAATATATTCTAGGTTTCACAAAAAGAAAACAATACCAAGAAAAGATATGCAGATGACCAAGAAGCACATGAAAAGATGCTCAACATTATTAGTCATTAAGGAAATGCAAATTTAAAACACAAGATACCACTTTATACCCACTAGGATGGCTATAATAAAAAATATATGGAAAGCAACAAGTATCAGTGAGGATGTGAAGAAATTGGAATCCTGGTACCTCACTGTGGAAATTAAAATGGTATAGCCACTGTGGAAAATAGCAGTGTGGTTGTTCCTGAAGAACTGTAACATAGAACTGCCATCTGACCCCACAATGCCACTCCCAGATAGATGAGGTCTGTCTGGAAAAAGTCCAACCATAGTTAATATAATGAGAATGGTCTGTGTGACATCAATGTAACCTGGCAGCGAAGGAGAGTGGACTGGAAGTGCATGTGTGAACAATGATGACTTCACTGTACTAGTCAGTGGGGGTGGTAGATGCCATTGAGTGAGCATGTGTACTGTGTGGCCATTGCATTCAAAATGACTGAGTGAGTAGAGCAATGAATCTGCATCAAATTTGTGTTAAGCTTGAACATACCTCTGTGGAAACTATTTGGATGATTTAGAAGGCTTTTGGGGACAATTCAATGAGTTCACACAAATAAAAGTGTGGCATAAATGCTTCAAAGAGGGCTGATAATCTGTTGAAAGTGACCCATGTTCTGGAAGGCCTGCAATAAGTGAAATACCTGAGAATGTTGACCATGTACAGGCTGCAATCAACAAAGATCAGTGACTAACAGCGCAAGAACTAGAAACTGATCTGGGACTCCCAAAACTAATATGTCTGAGATTTTGACACAGGCTCTTGGCATGAAATGTGTCATGGCTATGGCTTCTGCTACCAGATCAGAAGGAATATTATGCTGCAGCTGGGAGAACTGTGTGAGGTCCAAAGGTGCCTACTTTGAAGGGGACTGAGGCATCATTGTCTCTTGTACAATGTTTCTTTGTATCTTGTATCTTGTGCAATAAATGTCTCTGTTGCACATAGCACATGGCTGGATACTTTCTGGACAGACCTCATACACCCAAAAGAATTGAGAGCCGGTACTGAAACAAATGTTTGATGTAGAAGAATGTTCATGGCAGCATTATTCATAAGAGCCAGAAGGTCAATCAACAGATGAATGGATAGGCAAAGTGTGGTTTATTCATAAAATTGAATTTTAATTCAGTTAAAAAAGAGAACAAAGTGCTGATACATACTTCAGTGTGGATGAGCCTTGAAAACATTATGCTAAGTGAAAGAAGCTAGACAAAAACCAAACATTGTATGCTTCCATTTATTTGAAATATCCAGAACAGGTAAATGCATAGAGATAGAAGCAGATTGGTGGTTACCAGGGTCTGGGGCAAAGGGAAATGGGGAGTGACTGCTTCGTGGGGACAGGGTTTTCTTTGGATTGATGAAATGTTTTGGAATTTGATAAAAGTGGGTGGCTTCACAATATTGTAAATGTACAAAATGCCACTGAGTTATACACTTTAAAATGGTTAATTTTATGTTATGCCAAATTCTCCTCAATTAAAAAAAGTAAAGTAATATACAAGGTATACATTGAAAAATCTTACACATACTTCTGCCCTATCTGCCCTACTTCCCGCCACCCACATAGATAACCACTTAAATTAGTTCACTATGCATCCTACCTGTGTTTCTTCATGGACACACAAGCAGATATAAGTTTTTCTGTTTCCCTCTTTTTCACCAAAAGTAGCTTACTATATATAATAGTTTTTATTGTTTTACATATACATCCTAGAGTTCTTTCTATAACTTCAGTATTTTCACACTGGATGATACTACACAGTTTAGATATAACATAGTTTGTTTATTATCAGCATTTAATACTATACGTTTCCACCTAAGCGCTGCTTTAGTTGCATTCCACAAATTTTGATATGCTGTATCTTTATTATGATGTAGTTCAATATTTATTTTTTACTTTTCCTAAGACTCTCTCTTTGACCAAGGGTTATAGGAAAGTATATTGCTTAATTTCCAAGTATTTAAAGATTTTTTCCTGTTATTGATTTCTAGTCTTATTTCGTTATAATCAGAGAAAACTTTGTATCACTTGAATTCTTTCCATATTTTTCCTTTTTTTACTTCTTTAAAATATTTTTATCTTGAAATAATTATAGATTGGCATGCAGTTGTAAGAAATAGTGCAAAAAGATCCATGTACCTATTGTGGATTGAATTGTGTCCCTTTCAAATTCACATGTGGAAGCCCTAACCCCCAATACCTCGGAATGGGAGATTTGGAGATACAGTCTTTGCAGAGGTAATCAAGTTAAACCAAGACCATTAAAATGGTTCTTAATCCAGTCTGACTGGTATCCTTATAAAATAGGGATATTTTGCCCCAGCTGGTGTGGTTCAGTGGACTGTGTGCTGGCCTGTGAACCAAAGGGTCACCTGTTCAATTCCCAGTCCGGGCACATGCCTGGGTTGTGGGCCAGGTCCCCAGTAGGGGGCGCCCGAGAGGCAACCACACATTGATGTTTCCTTTTTTTTGCCCTTCCTTCCCCCCTCTCTAAAATTAAATAATAAAATCTTAAAAAAAAAAAAAAAAACCAGGGAAATTTGGACACGGAGACACACAGAGAAGGAAAATGATGCGAAGACACAAAGAGAAGGTAACCATTGATAAGCCGGAAACAGACAGACCTGGAACAGATTCTTCCTCACAGTTCTCAGAAGGAACCAACCCTGTCAACAACTTGATTTTGGACTTCTAGCCTCCAGAATTAGGACAAAATTAATTTCCATTGTTTAGGCCACCCATCTGTGGTTCTTTGTTATGGCAGCCTAGCAAACTACTAACTTAACTCAGTTACACGCAGTGGTAACATCTTGAAATCTTGCATAACAATAGTACAATCACAACAGAAAAGTTGACATTGATGTAACCTATATACCTCATTCAGATTCCATTAGTTTTGCATACACTCGAGTTTGTGTTTGTGTGTTCATATTCAGTGTTGTGAAATTTTCCCATATGTAGATTCGTGTGACCACTGCAACAATCAAGATACAAAACTGCTCTATCACAAAAATCCTGTGCTGTTCTTTTATAGCCACAGTTGCCTCCCCACTTCCCTCTCCCTGATCCGTGCTACTACTGATCGGTCCCTACCTCCACAATCTCATCATTTCAATATTGATATATAAATGGCCTTATTCACGCAGCATAATTCCCTTGAAACCTATCCAAATTGTTGTGAATATCAGCAGTTAACATGTTTTATTTGCTGAGCAGTATTTCAAGGCATGGATGTACTATAGTTTATTTAACCATTCACTGGTTGAAGGACATTTGGGTTGTTTTCAGTTTTGAGCTGTTATGAATAATGCTTCTATAACCATTTATGTACAGTTTTTTGTGGACATAAGTTTCCATTTTTTCTGAGTTATACGATACATACTTTTAATTTCAATTTTCTTATACCTTTTGATTCAAGTGAGTTTTAAAAAAATTTTTTTATCCTCATCTGAGGACATTTTTTCATTGTTTTCACAGAGAAAAGAAGTGGTGGGGGGAGCAGAGAGAGAAAGAGATACATTGATGAGAGAGGGAAACATTGATTGGTTGCCTTCTTGTAACCACCCAGACTGGGGATGGAACCCGTAACCTGGGAATATGCCCTGACTGGGAATCAAATTGGCAACCCTTTAGTGGGTCTATGGGATGATTCTCCAACCAACTGAGCCACACCGGCCAAGGCCTCAGTTTTCATAAAACACCACATAATCTAGTCATTTAAAAAATCCATTCTGCCAATCTCTTCCTTTCTTCTCTCTCTCTCTCTTTCTTTTTTGATGTCTGTTCTTTATTTGTTACTCAGAAAATCTCATGTTTGACTGCACTCAGACCTAGAGGTAGAAGAAGCTCTCAGAGAGGACAGCCTGTGTCTCTTGGCAGCCTGCTCCTGGTGTTTTTCTTTGGCCTCCATCATTCTCTTAACCAAAGGTTTAGCATATTCTGTGACCTCTTCCTTATTTTTCTTGGTACATTCCTTGTTCAGAGCAATACACCAACATTTGTGTTGCAGGATATGTGGAGTAACAAGATGCTGAATCTTGGGTGCTTTGATCCTAGGTTTCTTGCCTTTGTTTAGGTGCTTTCTCACAGTGTTTTGGTGGACATCATCTTCTTTACAGAGATTGAAAAGTTTGTGGATTCTGCTAACTCTTTTGGGCCCCAGGTGACAAGGTACAGTAGTATCAGTGAGACCAGGAATATCTTCCTCTCTATTTTTAACAATGACCAAGTTGAGAACACTGAGATTAGCATCCACAATGCAACCCTGAAGAGATTTGCGCTTTCTCCAGTTCTCCTTGATCTGTAACAGGAGTGCCTCTTACTCTGTAGCAGGAGGACACAGCCACGGATCAAGACATGCTACTTCATGGGGAAACCTTGTTTGTCATTCCCACCACTGATTCAAACCACATAACCCTTCCATTCTTCACCCAGAGTGTGAGAAGCAACTTCTGGGGCCATATGCTTCTCATAAAAGGTACAAAGTTTGTGTTCATTGTCCACTACAATGAGGTCTTTGCAGCCAGTGGCTGGGAAAGATGCTCAGCTTCATCCTGAAGCAGCCGACCGCCTTCAAGAGGCCATGAGAAGAGGCCTGCCAATCTCTTTCAATTGATTTGTTTAGATTAGTTGCATTTAATGTATTTGTTTATGTTTGAATTTAAGTCTACCATTTTTATTTTGTTTGTTCCCTCTTTTTTTTTTCTTTGTTTCCCACCTCATGCTATTTTGGCAGTTATCTGAATCGTTTTAGTATTCTATTTTATTTATTGTATGTGTATTGTGCATGTGTTTTATTATCTCTTTGCGTAATATTTTTCTTTAGGAATTACAGAGTACATGTTTACCTTTCCATGATATTTTACCACTTTGAGAGGAATATAGAAACCTTATCGCCGTACAGGGACTTTGTGTTCCCTGCTTCATTTTGTAGCTGCTTTATGTATTGCATTTACAAACACTGTCAAACAGTGTTACACTTACTTTTTCCAACCATAAAGCAGACTTTAAAGAATTTGAGAGAATGAAGTCTATTATATTGACCCATACAGTCACCATTGCTGTTACTCTTCCTTCATTCCTGGCATTTCATGTTTCCGTCTGGTATAACTGCTATCTGTTTGAAAAATGTACTATTAGAGCAGGTCTGCTGGCAACCAATTCTACTCTCTTTGTTCTAAGATGATTTTTATTTCATCTGCATTCCTGAAGTATATTTTCTGGGTATAGAATTCTGGGATGACAGTTCTTTTCTTTCAGTATTTTTTAAATGTTGCTCTGCTCCCATCTGGCTTCTATGATTCCTGATGAGATGCATGCAGTTATTTGGGTCATTGTTCTCTATAATTAACATGTCGCTTTTCCCTGGTTGCTTGTGAGATTTCATTATTAGTTTAATTCTCAGTAGTTTGATTATAATATTTTGGGGCATGAATTTTTTTTTTTTGGTTTGTCCTGTTTATGATTTGATGAACTTTTCAAATCTGTAGGTTTTATGTGTTTTGTCAAATTTTGGAAGTTTTTAGCCTTCCTTCCTTCCTTCCTTCCTTCCTTCCTTCCTTCCTTCCTTCCTTCCTTCCTTCCTTCCTTCCTTCCTTCGTCTTTCTTCATACTGCACTTTTCCCTCTCCTTCTGGGACTCTGATAACATAAATATGAGGCTTTTGGAAGTGTTTCACAGGTTCTCCAGACTTGTCCATTTTTGCCCCCCATCTTTATTCTTTCTGTTGTTGAGATTGGAGAATTTCTGTTGATCTGTCTTTGCAGTCACTGACTCTTCCTCCTGTGTCCTCCATTCTGCTGCTGAGCCTACCAGTGAGTTTTGAAATTATAGTTACTGTATTTTTTAGGTCTAATACTTCCAGCTGTTTTTTCTTTATTTTCTTTCTTCCTTTCTTCCTTTCATATTTATTTATTTATTTTTGTTGGGATGGTCTATGTTCCCTTTATTTAAAGAAAGTTTGTCCTTACTTGTTGGATCATTTTTATAATGGCTGTTTTAAAGTCTTTGTCAGGTGATTCCCACATCTGTATCCTCTCAGCATGTAGGTTGAGATTTTCCTGGTTTTCCTATGCTGGACAAATTTGTATTGCATTCTGGACATTTTGAATAATGTGAGTCTCTGGGTATCTTTTAAATCCTATGGAAAGTGTTGATTTTTTTCACTTTAGTAAGCAACTGACCCAGTTGGCTACAGGCTACAAGTTTCAGCCAACTTTTTGTGGGTTGTGGGGTGGCTGTCAGTTCCACTTCAAAGTCTTTGCAGTGTTCCCCAGATCTGTCGGCATGTGCGCCACCAGGTGGCCAGAGTAGGGTGTGGGTGGTGGTCTATCTCCGTTTCTAGTTCCATCTCAAAGCTTTTGGTGTACTGTTCAGTGTCAAATTCACGTATGCACAGCTTAGGGTGAGCCCAGGGATTTCTAAACAACATTACCAGGTCACTTGCCCAAATTCTTTCCTCTTTATAATGTCCCTAGTACTTTCTGGTTCCTGGGGTCCCCTTTTCCATCCTCTAGACAGAAGAAATACAAAAAAAGAAAATGGGGTTTCTCTCATTCTCTTCGAGCATTAGGAGACCTATTTTCTGTTTCTTGAGCCAGAACCAGAGGGTTTCCCTTGGAGCCCACTCGCAGTTTCAGGCCACCTTATGTCTAGACTGGGCACCACTGAAGGTAACAACATGGTAAACACACCATTGGTTCAGAGGTACTTTGAACTCTGGTCTTCCTTCCCAATCCATCTGCTACTATTTACTCTACAGAGTCCTCGAATTGCTGCTCCATGCATTCTGCCCAGGTTTATAGCTGCATTCAGTGGGAGGGACAGGGTGGAGTATGCTTTACTTGGGAACTGGGGCTAAGTTTTGAATCATATAGTAAATTTGATCAATAGCCTATTCATGAACACTTGGGCTATTCTTCTTGCCAGTAAATACTGATTCTGAGAATTCTATTATCAGTTTTCTCTTATTTATTATATCTTCTCAATTTGGCTTTTCATTATAATCACCTGGAAGGATTAAATAAAATATCCCAGTGTCTAGGCTACACCCCCAGACAAATTAAGCAAGAATCTCTGGGAGTAGGACCCAAGCAGAAGCACCTATTTTTTTGTTTTGTTTTGTTTTTATATTTCATACTCTAACCTCATTCCTGAACCTTCCAAACATGTTCTTCTTATGCCTTATTTTATTTAATACTATCACCAAGTCAGACATGTCAAAGTTGGCTTGAACTCGGCTCCCAGGTCCTTCACATGTAGGCTACTCTCCACCCTGTGAATGCTAACTCAGAAATGTCTTCCTATGCGGCCCCATCTCCATTCCCTTTCATCAATCCTGTCTTGCATCTGGATTACTTGCATAGCCATGTCATTGGTCTCTCTCTTTTTGGCAATAGTTCTCACATCTACCAGAGGCTTTTCTTAAAAGAAGAATCTCATTGTGTTACTTGCCTTGTAAAACCTCCATGGGACCTCCTTACCCACAGGATAGAATCTAAACTCCTGAGCAAGAGACATGAGGCCTGCCTTACCTGGCCTGGACTTCTCCTGACTTCTCTCCCATCTCCTGTGCTCCTCTGCTCCTCACATCCCAAAGGCCCACAGATGAGTCCTGAAATACTCCAGGCCCAGTCATGCCTTCTCCCTGTTAATCCTACTGGTATACTCTCCCTACCCTGATGCCTAACCACCACCTTCCAGCCTCCACAACCCACTGAATGTTAACTACTTGTCAGTGCTTCCAAGCTGATGTCGTTGCTGATCCTGTTTCTCCAGCTTTGACTGTAAGTGTGTAAGTGTATAAAGGTGGCCACAAACTCCACCAAAATTGTCTGTTTGCATGACTGTTGTCCCCACTAGACTGGGAATACCTTGAAAGTGGGATCATGTTAATATTTGTCTTTCCATGGAAGAACGCAGAGCCTGACTCAGAGCAGACCTGCCCTGGACTTGCAGGTGAATGCACATATAGCAGCTGGTGGCCAAGTTGGCAGTTGTGTGAGATTAAAGATGTGAAAGAGGATAAAATGTAGGTATTTAGAAAATGCAAGAATGTTTATAAAATGAAATGAGATCACCAAAATTTTTTAGCTAAAAGAGAGTCATCATTTCTGATTCAGGTGAAGATGTTGATTGTTTTGAAAACCAAGCTAGATGTTTTTTCATGTAAAGGAAAAGGAGATACCAGGGTAATGTAATAAGTGTATAATATCATATTATAAATATATGTTACAAAACA
Organism: Anoura caudifer; assembly: GCA_004027475.1. Taxonomy (NCBI): domain Eukaryota; kingdom Metazoa; phylum Chordata; class Mammalia; order Chiroptera; family Phyllostomidae; genus Anoura; species Anoura caudifer. Next base: position 235,226 of record PVKU01000663.1, on the reverse strand, counting down.
GATATAGGCTAAAACTATAGGCTGCTGTGGTAATGCCTCTAATCTAAAAGGCAGTATCATCTCGTCAAACTTGAATTCAATTCCCAGCTCACCATTTGCTGGGTCAACTTGGGCTAGCTAAGTAACCTCTCTGGGCCTCAATTTTCTGTATAATGGACACAATATTTCCTACCTCATAGGATTGTTTTGAGGATGGAATGAGTTAACCCATTTCTGACATGTAGTTAACGACCCAATAAATAGTAAGTATTATTTTTGTTTCTCTGGTGACTCAGGGTGTGGGTCCACCGAAGTAGATGGAAAGAGGCATGTGTATGCTTCATTCGGTCCTTCACTGTCTCCAGCTCCGTACAGAGAGAGCCTCTGGATTCCCAAGTCCTGAAACCTGAGGGTGGGCTGACAGACCGGTGCTCCTCCTCTTGCTTGGGCCATGGCTCTCTGTCTAGTTGGCTGACTCCACTTGGAAAGCCACAAAAATGACCAAAAACCAGCACTATCCCTTTATGCAAGGAGGGACTTTATTTCTCATCTAAGTGTCCTTGACACCTGAAATAATAGAGCAATATTTTAACATGCTATACCTGGATAAGCCCTTTTTGCCAAGGACCTTCTAAAAATATACCATTGGGATATAACAAAAAAGATCTCCTGCTGATTTTAAAGGTCTCTGCAAGCATTACCATTTAAATTTGTGTCAGCAGTGAGGGTCATGGAGGTGGAGGATGGTATGGGGGGTAAATGGAGAAGGACAGAGACTTGACTTGGGTCTGTGAACACACAATACAGTGTGCAGATGATGTGCTGTAGAATTGTGCACCTGAAACCTGTATAATTTTGTTAACCAGTGTCACTCCAATAAATTCAATAAAAAGAAAAAAAGATTTTTTTAAAGTGTTGTTGGACACAGAAAATATTATTTCTGCATTTTAATTCTGCGCCTAGTTCTGTGGCTTTCTTTTTGAATACACCGGACTCATAAACTTCCAGTATAAGAATGAGAAAGAGAGCCCACATGTAGGATGGGATTCTCTCTGTTCTTGAAATGAATGGTGTTCTGAGAAAGCACCTGGTGTATCATACACAGTTCTATGGGGTGCTAAATACATAGAAAAAGTGTCTTGTTGGCTGCTTCATGGGATTCACTGCTCTGTCACAGTGTTCTCACCTGGAAAAGTTCCTTTGTTCTTCACTAGCAGCTGTACACACAGGAGGAGGTACAATGCATTAGAATGCCTTTTATTTGATTATGGGTTACTCTTGTCTAGAACCTGAAGTATATCAAGAGTTTAAGCTGTATTTGGGGGACCTTCTCTCCCTTTCCCACCACACACAAACAAAACAAAAATAAATAAATAGATTTATGTCAACAGAAATAGCCAGACCTTGAGCTGGCCTGTTGAAAGTACATCAAACATTCAACTACCAAGATCACTGGCTTACCTGTTTAGTATACAGCAGTGATGATATTATTAATGTTGTTGTTGTTCTACTTTTTTATTAATAGATCTCCACTCTTTGCCATGTGTTAATTTTGTTCTCTGATAACTGAAAAATACTGAGTAACTCAATAAAATAATCAAAGCAAAACCATCAATGTCTCCGAAGATGATCTCACTATATCTGTCCATAATCTCTCCTCTTACTGGGCAGGTAAAAACGAACCTCATCTTGCCAGCATCAAGTGTAGAAAACATCTCAGTTTCAATGGGAGGAGGAGGAAGGATGGAAAGAAAGACAGAAGATCAACATTGACTGAGACCCTACCATGTGCATTTTCTATATCTTCTCATTTATATTCCAAGAAAATTCCACGAGAAAAGTATTGTTATTCTCATTCTTATAGGTGAGTAAACTGAGGCTCAGATTAAACAACTTGCCCGGGTTCATTCACCCACCAAGAGGCAAAGCTGAGATCTGCATCTAAATCAGCCCACTCCGAAACCCACTTTCAGTCCCGCTCCCAGGCAGCAGTAGGTTCCAACTGGAGCAACGGCTGCTTAATCTTCACCTACTTCTCATTAACTCCTCTCCAACATGTTCTCCTCCTCCTTTCCCCGTCTACATGCTCCCCCTCTGTGACTTTCAACTGCATGGTGATTCTCCAACTCCCAGAAAGCAATATGTCTACAGGAATTTGCAGGACAGATTTGAGAATACATTCAACCCATTTGCAAACTCCGCTGTAATCAGCATCTAAGTGTGTGCACAAGGAGGGGAAAAGAAAGGGAGGCACACATCTATATTTCCAATTAACAAGTCAGTTATGAGTTACAACTCCATGCCAGGAATGTCTTTAGATAGACATATGGATAATCAAGGCATAGATTAACTCACTCTGCCTGGTAATTTAAACCTCTCAGCCTATATGGCCAGTTCGTGTGGTGAAACATTCCTACGGCATATGGTAACCTTTAGTAGAAAAGTTGCAGTAAGAAGTGTGGGATCCCTATCAAATGTGCAAAGAACATGTGGTTGATATTAGGGTGCACTCACCCATCAGGTCCATGAGACTCAGGCCGGTTTTCTCTCCTTTCCCAAGAACAGCTAAGACAGGCTTCTCGCATTTAAAACAACAACAAAAAACCCTCGACTGTACCTACTTGTTAGAATTTTTATGTTGAATTAAATCAAATGGTAGCAACATGCTTACTTTAGACTGGGAGTAAGGAGGCCAGATTCTCATCCCAACCGAGTGGTCTTGGGTCAGCTGTAGCGTCCCTCCTCAAGGGTGTGAACTAGATATTTCCTGAAGGATCACCACCAGCTCTGAAAAGCAGTAATTCTAATCATTAGGAGCAGAAAAATCTCTCTGGGCTAGGCATTTGAATTCCAGGGCTCTTCCCCAATGTTAGCTACTGATGCTGATCTCCCCAAGGAGTCAGAGGCCACCAGGCAAAGCCTCTCACTTCTCTGCCCCATAGCGTACCTCTCCACATCCCCTCTCCCACTCCACTTGGAAGTCCCTGACCAAAGCTGGCCTGTGCTCCAGAACAGGGCTCCTTAAGTCACCCAGGGATCTTGTAAAAAATGCAGATACTGGTTCCATTGGTGTGGGGTGGGCCTGAAATTCTGCATCTCTAACAAGCCCACAGGTGGTGATAGGTGCTGGTCCGTGGACCGCACTCTGAGTAATGTGTTAATAAGTCCTAGGGTTGCTGTAGCAAAATGTGTGGCTTAGACAACAGAAATTCATTTCCTCACAGTTCCGGATGGGGGAAGCCCAAGATCAAGATCTCAGCAGGGTTTGGTTTCTGGTGAGAACACTTTCCTTGGCTTCTAGATGGTTATCTTCTCACAGTGTCCTCACATGGCCTTTTCTCTGTGTGCCTGCATCCCTAGTGCCTCTTCCGCTTCTTTTAAGGACACTGATCCTATCGAATCAGGGACCCAGCCACATAATCTCATTTAACTGTAATTACTTCTTTAAGGCCCTGTCTCCAAATACAGTCACACTGGGGGCTCAGGGCTTCAACATATACATTTTGGGGGGAACACAACTGAATCTAAAACAAATAGCAAAGGTCTAGAGCATCTCTGGTCATAGAAATAGCACAAAAGTCACATACATAATTTAAAAATTCCCAAGGAACCAATTTAAAAAAGGTAAAAAAAAAAAAAAAACCAGGTAAAATTAATTTCAATAATCTATTTAACCCAATATACTTAAAATATTTTCATTTCATCATATAATCTATATAAAAATTATTGAGTTTTTTAAAGGTAGAAATCTTTTCTGTATTTTTTAAAGATTTTATTTATTTATTTTTTGAGAGGGGAAGGGAGAGAGAAAGGGAGAGAAACATCAATGAGAGGTTGCCTCTCAAGCTCCCCCAGCTGGGGACCTGGTCCACAACCCAGGCATATGCCAACTGGGAATCAAGCCTGTGACCCTTTGGTTCTCAGGCTGGCACCCAATCCAGTGAGCCACACCAGCCAAGGCATATTATTGAGTTTTAAATACTAAATCTTTGGCCCTGGCTGGAGTGGCTCAGTGGATTAAATGCCAGCCTGCAAACCGAAAGGTGACTGGTTTGATTCCCAGTCAGGGCATATGCCTCTGCTGCAGGCCAGGTCCCCTGTTGGGGGTACATAAGGGGCAACTGATTGTTGTCTTTCTCACCCATTGATATTTCTCTCCCTCTCTTGCCCTCTCCCTAAAAAATAAATAATTATAATCTTTTAAAAAATTGCTGCATTTAAATAAATAAATACTAAATCTTTTAAATCCAGTGTGTGTTTCACCTCCATTAGGACTAGTCACATGTTCAGCACACGATAGCCACATGTGGTTGGTGGCTGTGGTATTGGACAGTGTAGTTCCAGAGTTAATCTCTTTCTACCTCAGGAGATACCTGCAATGGGCCCTAGGAGGAGGCATACATGCCTGAGGCAGATTCTAAGAAAGAATGTATATATTTTTAATTTTATTAAATTTATTGGGGTGGCATTAGTTAATAAGATTATATAAGTTTCAAGGATGAAATTCTCTAATATATCATCTGTATATCACATTGTGTGTTCACCACCCAAAGTCTATTCTCCTTCTGTCACCATGTGTTTGGCCCCCCTTGAAAAGAGTATTTGGCAACTGCAGAAGACCCACTTTCACCAGCTTCACATATTGGTCATGGGTCTATCTCTATTTCTCCCTGACTTCCAAGTTTTCCACTCAGAAAATGGTCTAAATTTTCTAAGTTTTCCACCTGAAAAATGTAGCAATTAAGTTTATGTGTCAATTTGGTTAGGTTATGATGCCCAATTGTTTGGTTAAACACCAGCCTAGATGTTGCTGTGAAACTATTCTTTAGATGTGACTGATATTCGAATCAGTAGACTTTGAGTAAAGCAGATTGTCCTTAATAATGTGGGTGCACCTCATCCAATCAGTTGAAGGCTTGAAGAGAAAAGGTTGAGATCCCAGAAAAACAGAGAATCCTACCTACAGACTGCCTAAGCTCAAGACTGCAGCATCAGCTCTTGCTGGAATTTTCAGCCTGCCTGCTGACCCTGCAGATTTCAGACTTGCCAGCCCCCAATATCACATGAGCCAATTCCTTAAAATAAATCTCTCCATATATATACATATACAACTGATCCTTAAACAACATAGGTTTGAACTGTGTGAGCTGACATGTACACAGATTTTTTAAAAATATATTTTATTGATTATGCTCTTACAGTTGTACAATTTTTTTCTCCCCTTTATTCCTTTCTGTGCTGTACTGCCCCCCACCTTAGTTCATGTCCATGGGTCATACATATAAGTTCTTTGGCTTCTCCATTTCCCATACTATTCTTAACCTCCCCCTGTCTGTTTTGTACCTACCATTGTTCTTCTTTTTTGTTTGATGTTTTATTTATTTATTTATTTATTTATTTCCATTGTGTTTCTTATTCCCTATACCTTTCCCCCCATTTTTCACCCCTATCCCTACCCCTCCCTGCTGATAACCCTCCATGTGATCTCCATTTTCTGATTCTGTTCCTGTTCTAGTTGTTTGCTTAGTTCATTTTTGTTTAGGTTTTAGGTTCAGTTGTTCATAGTTGTGAGTTTGTTGTCATTTTACTGTTTATATTTTTTATCTTCCTTTCCTTAGGTAAGTCCCTTTAACATTTCATATAGTAAGGGCTTGATGATGATGAACTCCTTTAACTTGACCTTATCTGGGAAGCACTTTATGTGCCCTTCCATTCTAAATGATAGCTTTGCTGGATAGAGTAATCTTGGATGTAGGTCCTTGCCTTTCATGACTAAATATTTCTTTCTGGCCCCTTCTTGTCTATAAGGTTTCTTTTGAGAAATCAGCTGACAGTCTTATGGAAATTCCTTTGTAGATAACTGTCCCCTTTTCTCCTGCTGCTTTTAAGATTCTCTCCTTATTTTTAATCTTAGCTAATGTAATTATGATGTGCCTTGGTGTGTGCTTCCTTGGGTCCAAATTCTTTGTGAAGCTCTGAGCTTCCTGGACTTCCTGGAAGTCTATTTCTTTTGCTAGATTGGGGAAGTTCTCCTTCATTATTTTTTCAAATAGGTTTTCAACTTCTTGCTCTTGTTCTTCTCCTTCTGGCACTCCTATGATTCAGATGTTGGAATGTTTAAAGTTGTTCTGGAGGTTCCTAGGTCTCTCCTCATTTTTTCTGAATTCCTGTTTCTTCATTCTATTCTGGTTGAATGTTTATTTCTTCCTTTTGTTCCAAATCTTTGATTTGAGTCCCAGTTTCCTTCCTGTCACTGTTGGTTCCCTGTATATTTTTCTTTATTTCACTTTGCATAGCCTTCATTTCTTCCTTTTTTATGACCATACTCAACCATTTCTGTGAACATCTTGATTACCAGCGTTTTGAACTCTGCATCTCATAGGTTGGCTATCTCTTCATTTTAGTTCAATTTTTGGAGCTTGAGCACACCTGTTATGTAGTAAGGGTTGGAGCCTTAGGTATTCACCAGGGCAGGGCAACCCAAGTTGCTGCCTTGTAGCGTTGTCTGTGTGGGAAGAGTCAGAGAGGGAATAATGCCACTTGCTCAGCTTTTGGTAGGCTTTCAGTTGGCTTTCAGTCACTTCCCCCACTACCCACAAGCAAATTGGGCCCTTCTGGTGCTGGTTCCTTGGTGGGTGGGTTTGTGTATATTCTAGGACCCTGTGGGTCTCTCCAAGGAACTCTCCTGTGAGGCTGGGAGTTTCTCCTGCTGCCGCAACCCCCACGGGTGTTTTCAGTTAGAGGTTTTGAGGCTTTATTTCCCCACACTGGAACCCTGGGTTGCCCAGTCTGCCTGCTCCCCAGTTGTTTCTCCTGGTTTATCTGCATGCATTTCTAAGTTTCCCAATGATGCCAGTGCTGGGGTTCTGTGGAAGACACTTCAAGTAGCAACAGCAACTTCTTTGAATTCTCAGCGCATTTAGGAGTGGGATCAAATCTTCTCAGAACTTTCTAAAATTTAAGGAGTCCATAGTTAGTTCCTTCCTCAAGAGCAAAAGGAAAACATTTTCTGCAAAAGGTTGGATAGTAACTATTTTAGGCTTATGGGCCATATGGTCTTGGTTGCAGCTACTCTGCCCTGTCATTGTAACATGAAAACAACCATAGAAAATAAATAAGTAATGAGCATGGCTGTGTTCCAATAAAGCTTTATTTACAAAAACAAGATGTGTGCTGGATTTGGCCCATGGGCCAAAGTTTGCCAACTGCTGGTGTGTAGAATCACTACAGTAAAGGTCCTTAGGGGTAGGATTCTCATTCTTCTTGGCAGCCTCAGGACCTTGTGCATAAAAACCATTGACTAGATGCTTAATGAAAAAATGAATGTATTGAATCAGTTCATTAAGATTTGACTGCTTATACTCTGAAAAATGCAGATTTCCTGTTACCAGGTAACTATCTTTTACTGCTTTTTTTAAAAAAAATATTAATTTTTTTAGAGGCGGGGGAGGAAGAAATAGAGGGAGAGAAACATCAATATGAGAGCTAAACATTGATCGGTTGCCTCTCATACAAGCTCTGACCAGGGACTGAAGTAGCAATGTAGGCATGTACCCTGAGTAGGAATCAAACCAGCAACTTTTCACTTTGCAGGATGATGCCCAACTGACTGAACCACACTGGTCAGAGCTCTTTCATTGTTTTTTGAATTTCTGTTCCAGGTAGTCAAACTAGAATGTGTCATAATTTGTATATAAGTGAACTTTCTGGCTTGCTATCTTCTGGTGCCCTTTTACTTAGGCCAGTGATGTGAAAGTATAGAATTCATAAGATAATTCACTAGTTTAGTGTATGACATGAAATATGTAATGGAAATATTGTGGCCAAAAAAATGGCAAAATAATAATACAAGTGCAGCTAATGCATGAAACTAATTCTTAAATTTGTGAAATATTTTACAGTATAAATACATAATGTAGCCCTGGCTGATGTGGCTCAGTGGATTGAGTGCCAGCCTACAAGCTGAAGAGTCATCAGTTCAATTCCCAGTCATGGCACATGCCTGGGTTGTGGGCCAGGTCCCCAGCTGGGGACAAGTGAGAGGCAACTGATTGATGTATCTCTGGCACATTGCTGTTTCTCTCCCTCCCTTTCTCCCTCCCTTTCCCTCTCTCTAAAAGTAAATAAATAAAATCTTAAAAAATAAAATAAAGTATGCAATGTGTGTGGCAAAAAAATTAATATGACTACCAGTGAAAGAGGTTTTGATATGTTAAAAATGATACAAAGAAAATGTATTACATTTGTTTCATTCCAAACATAATGTAACCTCAGTTTCCAAAATGGAATTTAAAAGTCTGTAGAATCCCACATGCCAAGGATCACTAAGAAGCTGTAAAAATTGCCATTTGGAATGGGATTTGAAAGCCCCATACGTTGGCATTATTGAATAACGGTAAAATTATGAGGTGATTGTGGCAGGTTGCTCAACAGTTATATCACCTGTCTGCTTGTTGGAGATCAGCTGTTGTGGTCCTATCCTCACTGCACTGTCCTCTTACCACTAAGCAATCAGGAGGCCTGCGGAGGGCATGGGGAGAAGTCAGTGCAGAACATGGCTCTTAATGCCATCCTTTGGACTATGGGTTCTTATTACCATAGTCAGTTACAGTGGGCCACATGCCACCCTCAGGACTGTGGTTTTACTAAGAGAACGTAAAATGTAGTATTTTTGCTCAGCTAAATTGAAACATTATTTCCAAAGAGCACAGCAAGTTTGGTCCCTATGACTGCATCCATATTTGCATATATACCCCACATGAAATTGGCTCCCTCCCTACCCAAACACTCCATTTCCACATATGGGGTGATGGCTGTTGATGATGGAAAAGATCTATTAGTTAATGATTATAAAGTACTTGGCTAATCAAAATGAGAGCTAAATAACCCTTTGATAAGGCCATGCCACAGCAGGAACTGATAACCTGGGCCCTGCTGGCCCTGTGGGAGGTCAAGCCTTGACAGGCACCCATGTGATAGGTGCTGCCTGTGTCGCCAACAGTCCATATTTATGGGATGTGACCCAGGTGCTGAGCATGATGAGAACTGTGCAGAACCCAGAAAATGCAGTCCCTGGCTCCTATCTTAAAACTGATCTCATCATAATGGGGTGACCTAGCCCAATGATCAGTTTTTACTAGCTTTTCAGATAGGCACAAAATAGTTTGTGCATTGGAAGAAAACATAATTTTAAATGTTTAAAAAACTTGGGGTGGGGGAGTTGTGGGAGAAAATGGAGACAACTATACTTGGACAACAATAAAAAAAATGTGGGAAAAAAACAGCAATGATAAAGAATGTGGTTGCAGTTGGAAAAAAATAAACTACTCACCAGACAGACACTTGTACAGCCACATTCATAGCAGCATGATGCTCAGTAACCAAAAGGTGGAAACAGAATTTCACTTTGGGATGATGAAAATTTCTAGAGATGGATCATGGTGATAGTTGTAACAATACACTTTATACCACTGAGCTGTAAACTTAAAAATGGTTAAAATGGTAAATTATATGTTTGCATATTTTACCATAATAAAAATGTGCATGCACACATACCACTACTCAAAGGATTTTCTTTTATGATTCCCATTTAAAATTAGGAAAACCAAAGACTTCATTGTTAATTCTAGCGTCACCTTCCCTTTGCCTCTCAGTGGCTCCTGTCTCTCCTGGGCTGTCTTTGACCCAGAGCACAGAAACTAAGGGCAGGTCATCCTGACCTCACCTCATCTGTGGCCAGAGAAAGCAAGTCGATGTCAGGTGTTGGCAAAATGGGGAGGAATGAGGGTGAGAATGTGTGGGACTTGGATGGGGAGAAAGACCTATATGGTCATAAAGAAGAAATTAATTCATAATTAAAGAAAGATGACAGCTGGTAGACATGACTGTGCAGGAGGTCTTGGGAAGGACAGGAAGTGAATGAGGGCTGCCCTGGGGCGGTTTTGTGCGGCTCTGGGAAGCACAGATGAGTTGCAACCTCAGAATGGGGCAAGGGGTGATTTGTGGTGCTACAATGGTTTGGTCTAGAGCAGAGCTGGAAGTGGCCATTGCTGGGAGCAGTGTGCTCCATGCTTCGCATTTATTTATCTCTTTTTAAATTTCAATTTACTGAGCCTGCGGTTTCCTATGTATGAACTGGAAAATTTGTGTCTGTGTATATTCTTCTTTCTTCACTACTCAGAAACCTCTGGAAATTTGTTTCCTAATGGCTTGAGAACAGAGCTAAAGTTATTGTTTGATTGCCAAATTACTTGGGTAGAAATCTGAACTTGCTGTTCTGTTTTCAGCGGAAGCAGCACCAAACATTTAGGTGCTGAGGGCTCCTGGCAGGGTGCTGTGGAAAGTGCAGGGAAGCACCTGGCACAGGGTACTGGGAATTAGCTGCTGCTGCCATAGGTGGCCAGGCAAGAGAGGGGAAGAATTTGACATAGCTGGTCTAACCTTCCAGCTTCCCAACCCACCCCCAGCTCCAGTCACCTCCTGGTGTCTCTGGCTGCTTAGGATTTCATGCTCACACTTTTGTTGGACTCTATCAAAGCCAACCTCTTATGATTGTGTCCCTCCGGCCCCATCTCCTGGCAGGTGAAGATGAGTTGCATTTAAAAATGTTTCCCTGGAATTTTCATTTCAGGCACCAACAAGACTTAGACCACAAACAACAGGAGAGAAGAGTATGCACAAAATGCAAGCAGGCATTTCACAGAAAAGAAAATCCCTGTGGCCATTTTTCCAATAAAGAGATATCCAGTGATCTCAGTGGTCAGTGAAATGCAAAAGAAACCCACACTTTACATCCTTTCAATTGGTAAAAATAAAACAGTCTGGCAATACCAAATTTTGGAAGCAATGCAGAGCTAAAGAAAGTATCTTTAATATGTGGCTGTTGGGAGAATAAGTTAGGACAACCACTTCGAAAAGTTGACTGACATTATTTCCTCATGTGGAACATTTACAAACTTTATGACTGAGCAGTTCCACTCTATGGTATATTCCAAAGAGCGATCCTTACATAATAATGATAATGATGATGATGATGATGATGATACAATAAAGGCATGTCCAAGTGTAATCAAACAGTACTGTTCACAATAGCAAAAACCTGGAAACACCAGGAGAGTGAATGAATAAATATTATTAAATGAATAAACACAGCAGTCAAATATATGAGCTATAACATGAACTATAAACTAAACTGTACTGATAATATATAACTATAAACTATAAACTAAACTAACAAAACTAAACTATAGCAATGTGAATTATTCTTAATGTATATGGAGTAGACATAAGTTCTAAAAGATTACAATCAGCATAATATCCTTTTTATAATTAAAAATAAATAAAAATGTCCTTTAATATACATACAGAGTCAATACAACTATTTGTAAAGGAGAGTGAGAGCATGGTGAACAGGGATCCAGGTGGGTGAGAAGGGGGCTGGGATGGGCTCAGGTGGTTAAATGAGGGTTACTGTCCATTGGTTTTTGTTTTGGGTGGTGGGATTGAGGGTGTTTATTACATTGTTAAAAATAACCAGATAACAGCAGGTGCATGAGCTGATGAAGAGAGAGTGTTATGAACCAGGGTTATACTTCATACATAATCTGATCCTGTGCCCTTGAGGTCCCCTGATCCCCACTTCTAAGGAAACTGAGAAGCCTAATTTAGGAGTCAGCAGTACAGGGGCTCCCTCTACTAGATGGTTTCTGCCTCCCATGGGACCGTCTTTCTTACACTAAAGCCTTTCCTATTGCCTGAGGATATCTGCAGATTTCATTCATCAAGATCAGCTTCTTTTTCTATCCCTGGCTGATGCGTGGCTCAGTGGTTTGGGTATTGTCCTGCAAACTGAAAGGTCACTGGTTTGATTCCTGGTCAGGGCACGGGCCTAGGCTGCAGGCCTCAGAAGGGACTGATTGATGTTTCTCTCCTTCATGTTCTTCCTCCCTTCCCTTCTCTCTATAAATAAATAAATAAATAATATTTTTTTTAAAAAAGATCAGTTTCATTTTGCTTCACTCATCCTTACCTCTGTTAAAATGCAAATAGCGTAACCCAGGAGCAGAGTATGATTTAAGAGTCTTGAATGTGTTTTCAGAAAAATCTCAGTTATCTTTCCATGTCTTTCTCTATAGATTTATCTCATTCCTTGTCACACAGCTGTAGATTTATCCGCACCATAATTTATTTAACTTTTTATTCTTTTATGATAGACATTTAGATTGTTTCTAGTTTTTGCTTTCAAAGAAAGGCGCTCAGTAAATGAAAATGCTGAAGGGAATAGTTTTAAACACTTGGGTGAGTATGCTGGAAGAGAGAATTTCTAGAATTGCTGAGTCAAAAATACATACAGATGGTCTCCAACTTAAACGATGGTTCAACTTATGATTTTTCAACTTTACAATGGTGCGAAGGTGATATGCATTCAGCAGAAACTGTACTTTGCATTTTGATCTTTTCCCTGCTTGTGATAAGTGTTAAGATCCTCTTGCGTGATGCCAGGCAGCGGCGGTGAGCCACAGCTCCCAGTCAGCCACGTGATCACCAGGGCAAACAATCACCCAGCACCGATGCTAGCCAGTACGCTGTGTTGCCAGTGTTTTTTGGATACTGCATTCAATAAATTACATTAGATATTCAACACTTTATTATAAAATAGGCTTTGTATTAGATGATTTTTCCCAACTGAGGGCTAATGTAAGTGTTCTGAGCACATTTAAGGTAGGCAAGGCTAAGCTAGGATGTTCAGCAGGTTAGGTGTATTAAATGCATTTTCAACTTATGATATTTTCAGGTGATGATGGGTTTATCAGGACATAACCCCATCTTAAGTTGAGGAGCATCTGTATGCTCATTGTGGTAGTCACTGCCAAATTGCCTCCAAAATGGTTATACCTGTTTTCAGAGGCACCGAAAATGTGTCATAGTGGGTGTGATTAACTACGTTAGGAAACCACGTTTTCATGGCTTCCTTCATTTGCCTTGAGCTAGCCTGGTAGGAGGAATGGTTCTATGACCTGGGCCAGGGTAATGCTCACCTTCTCACGGTTAACCTCTCCCCTCTGTGTCCTGGTTGATAAGCAGCAGAGGCTACCTGCTTCCCTTTGGCACCACTAGGGGCACTGTCTCCCCTGTGGCTTCCTGCTGCCTCTGAGAGCCCTCAGTGCCTTAATGCTGGGAAAGGGTGTGAGCACTTCTCCACACTGCCTCAAGGGGATGCTCTTAGGATTTGTGAAAATCCCTGTGTGGAATGAAAGGTGCAAACATACACAAGTCTACACTTAAAAGTACAACTCTATCAATAATGGCACACAAAATAGAATGTCACAATGTCAATAAAAGCCTTGTTGTTCACTCAGAAACTTGACAGCTCTCCTTTGGGATTCAGACTTTTTAGGGTTTGGTTTAAAGTCTTTCCACCTGAAGCTCACATTTTGTTCGGCTGTGTTTGTAGTATAACAAAAAAAAAAAAAAAAAAAAAAAAAAAAAAAAAAAAAAAAAAAAGGAAGAAGAAGAAAGGGATATTTCTCTGTGTTCCACCTTTTGCCAGTTTCATCAAGCTCCATATATTACACTTATCATGGAGTTATGTTTCTCTTAGCATAGTATTTTATTAAGATTTGGGGGCAAATATCATCAATGTGGTCTAACCACTGTCCAGTGGCCTCACCTGACTGACTCCACCTGGACTTTGGGGAAGTCCTAACTCCTCTTGGACCCCATTTTCCCACACAGGGCCTGCAGGTTTGAAAGCAGGGTTGGTACAGACCCATTACCCCTCTGCCTCTGGAGACAGCAGCTTGGGGCAGTTGATTCTTTGCTCTAGTTTTATTCTTTCAAATCAGAGTAAATAAAAAAATAATACAGTATTTTTTTTCTATTGGTAAATGAAATAATAATACTCAAAGTCAGCAAGTAGTTATGTAAACCACTTTGCATGGCACCACCCTTGGCAAGGTTGACACACAGGCCACTGAGTTATGTGGTAGTTCCTCAGGGCCCACTTGGACCTGCTGTGGCCCACCGCTCTCTTCCTGATGACTCCAATTTCTGCCCTGTTGCACCAGGAGCCATAGCAGGCTGTTTGAGAGGCCAATTACAAACCAGAGCCAGAGTTTGAAAACTACTTTTCTAAGCCTAGAGGCTGGAGATGGAGAAGGTGTGGGATAAAGGGCTTGTTGAAAGAGATTTAAATTATGTCCACTGATGACCTCTACCCTCAGTTTTTCTAGCTGTAAAACAGTGTCTAGAATTGATCTGGTCTCAGGTAAGATGAGAATTTTAGTTTAGAACGTGCTATTGCATGAGGACTTTGAGGAACATGGAAAAGCAGTATGTTTTTTTTAATATATATATATTTTAGAGAGAGGGGAAGAGAGGGAGAGAGGGAGAGAAACATTAATGTGTGGTTGCCTTTCGCATGTCCCCAACTGGGGACCTGGCTTGCAACCCAGGCAGGTGCCCTGACTGGGAGTCGAACCAGCAACCCTTTGGTTTGCAGGTCGGTGTTCAGTCCACTGAAACACACCATCCAGGGCTATTCTTTGGATATTAAATATCACTCTTATGAGCATCAAAGCCCAAGATGATGGTAGAATAATCCTATAGAGCAACAATAATTTAGAATACACTTAGGATAGGAGCTTTATAATATAATTAATTTTTACATTTAATACTGTAAGTATATAATAACATCATACCATTAAACATTAGAGTTTAAACATTCTAGGTTACCGTATGTAAGTTATAAGGACTTAAACTAAAGGGTAAAATGCTTATTATGCCCCTGGTACTGGAAGGGCTTCATATATGTAATTTCATTTAATCCACAAAATAACCAATTAATAGAATTTAGCCATTTGACATGTCATGCACAGAATAAAAGGTCCATAAATATAAGTACAGGCATAATAATATGAACAATTAAAATTCATAGTAACAATTAAAGTAAATTACATTTATTTAGTATTTATTACATTTAGGGAGCTTAACTAAGCACCTGTACACATATTATCTCATTTATTCCCCTTAATCCTATGAGGCAGATATTATTATCTCTGTGCTCTAGATGAGAAAACTAAGAGAAAAGTTAAATAACATATCTAAGGTCACTTTTGAAATCCTGGGAATGGGATTTGAAACATATTAACATAGAGATTAACATAGAGAATAAAGCAAAAAAACTTTGCAGTTAAAGAGCAGAAAGTCTAATTCTTCTTTTTAAGTAAAGAGAAGTAACTTTGTTTTGATTTCCTTTGTATTCCTAAATACATAAGGCAAAACCACTATGCAATTGAACACTTTATGCTTAAGGGAGCTACTCTGCATCTTCAGGTGACTTATTGTAAAGCAAATCATATTTTCTGACAGGAACAATTTAATAGTGAAAGGCCTTGTTCTTGGCTGAGAATTTCACATCAAATAAGTCGAACTGATGACCAATAATATGGTGGAAGAGAAGACCAAACAGTAAAATTATACTCCAAAGTCAAAGGATTTTTAAGTTCAAAGGGGACTTGGGGAGTATAAAGAGCTTTTTTTCTTTCTTTCTTTCTTTTTTTTTTTAGATTTTGTTTATTTACTTTTAGAGAGAGGGGAAGGGAGGGAGAAAGAAAAGGAAAGAAACATTGGTGTGTGAGAGATACATTGATTGGTTGACTTGGGAATTGAACTGGTGACCTTCAGTTGGCAGGCCGGTGTGTAATCCACTGAGCCATACCAGCCAGGGCTATATGTAGCTTTAAAAGTATTTTTAAAGCAGAGGAACCCTATTTTCAGCAAAATCGTAATAGTCCCATATATAAAATAGCTTAAAAAGGAGCCAAGTCATTTGTACAACATGGGAAACTTTATAGATATAAAATATAAAATAATTTATAAAATAATATAAATTTCTAAATTATATTTATAAAATATAATTTTATTATAATAAAATGATAATATAAAATTATATTATAACATGTACTTGTTATGTGTATAATACATAAATATTATACATATACTTGTGCCTTGAGTACCTCTCAGGGAAACTAAGAAAATGGTGGCAGAATGGTCTGGATAAAGAAATCCTTACCTGTCACTCTATTCCTTTATTTTGTTTGAATTTTTAGACAAAAAACATACATAAATATATCAAATGAAGCTGTTTTGCTCTCTTCTTTCTTGCTCCCTTCCCTACCTATCTAGCTCCACGTCACACACTCCAGCCCTGGGAACAGCCAGCGTGCACCAAACCCTCGAAAGCTCCCACTTCCCTGCCGCTTGCTGGCTGTGTGCTGTAGGCACAGTAACCTTACCAGGCCTTCATCATCTCGTCCAAAAAATAAAGATACAAAACTCATATGGCTGTTGGGAAGGTTAGAGATTCTGTCTACAGCAAACAGAAGTATAAGGGGAGCCATACATGTAATTTCGTTTTCTTCAGTACCCACTTTAAAAAATAAGAGGAATGGGTGAAATTAATTTTGATAATGTCTCATTTAACCCACTGTGTCCAACATATTATCATTTCAACACGTAATCAAAATAAAAGTGATGACCGTCTTTTCTTCATACGAGATTGCTGAAATCCTCTGTGCATTTTACTCTATGGTTCATCTCAGTTCAGACCAGCCTCATGCTAAAGGCTCGGTTGCCCCCCGGGGCTGATGGCAGCCACACAGGTCTACACCAGGCTAGGCAGCATACTGCCTGGATTTTATGACATGCTTCATAAATGCTAGATATCATTAGTTTTGTACCTTTGCACATATGTTACACTTCTCACTTCATTGTTGAACTGTTGCTCGTACCTTAAGATCCAACCAATGGCCCCATCCCTGGAAGTTCTTTACATGTCCTGTCCTAATCCCTCTCCATTGTTGCTCCCCCAGAGCCCATCTTCATTGCAGATATTTTGTTTGTCTATATTCATAGCTTCTTAGCTTCTTAACAGTATTGACATAAAAAACATCTAGGCCTGTGGAGAATGTTTATAAGAGTTTATCTGAGCCAAAACTAATGACATCCGCATGGTGCAAGATCTCAAATGTTCAGGAGGATATCAGTTGTTTAGTTTCTTTCAAGCATTTGAAATTAAGGAGGGAGAAGGCCAGGAGGTGATTGGATCATAGGATAGTTAAGATTATGTGCTCTATTGAGGGTGTTCATGCTTTAGAAGGAGGGGCCTGAAAAAGGGTATTTCAAAGGTGTGTTAACCTAGAACAATGAGCAGGGTTTGCCAAAGGCAAAGGTAAGTTATATGCTTGGGGAGTGACTACCCACCAGTACCTGCCCAGCTAAGGATTTGTGATCAGTTCATCCTATGAGGTTACTTTCCATGGAAATCTTTTCTTTCTTTCTTTCTTTCTTTCTTTCTTTCTTTCTTTCTTTCTTTCTTTCTTTCTTTCTTTCTTTCTTTCTTTCTTTCTTTCTTTCTTTCTTTCCTTCCTTCCTTCCTTCCTTCCTTCCTTCCTCCTTCCTTCCTTCCTTCCTTCCTTCCTTCCTTCCTTCCTTCCTTCCTTTCTTCCTTCCTTTCTCTCTTTCTTTCTTTCTTTCTTTCTTTCTTTCTTTCTTTCTTTCTTTCTTTCTCTTTTGTCTACAAAAGAAATAATATACTTGTTTTTCTTTATAACCCTGGGGCATAACTCAATGCTAGGGACAGGAGAGGGACTGAATAAATGTTCTTTGAATGAATAAAGAGATAGAGGAATTGTATGTATACTCCTCCCCCTTGACAAGGTGGTTATGGCTTGCTTGTTTTTTTTCCTTTTGTTATTTAATTTTTAAATATTGGTTGGCAGACCCAGTTCCCTTTTCCTTTTCAAACTGCATCTCAAGGTCATTTCCCTAAGCTGGGCCTTGTTGCAGAAAAGGCATGCATGATAAGAAAAGCAAATGTCTTAATTAAACAGCGGGCCCCAAAATAAATCATGAGATGTAAGCAGGGTCACCCCAATACACAAATGCCTTTCATGAACTTTGTTACTTATATTATAAGCCTTTGTGAAATTGAAAGAGATATTGTTCAATCTGCATTTCTTTTAGGGATTTGAGCCCATGAATAAGAAAGTTTGTGAAATGACTCAGAAGATGAGCGTGCCAAGGAGAGCAGGGAGATATTTTACTGTGAGCATTCTCTCAGGGAGCAGGCCTTTCTGCTGGGGGAGTTACGAGATGGGGGTGCGCACTTCACCAGGCAGCCGCCGGGGGGTGGTTAAAGGAGCAGGGTTGTTGTGTTCTGGGCTCACATTCCCTTTGTCAAGGCTCTGGGACCCAGTTCTGACACTGCTCCTTTTCCACTTGGTTTCTAACCCCTGAGTGTGGAGTTGGATGATGGGGTAGAAGGAGTACTGACTCATCTTTCCTCGGGCTCATTTTTCACCTTTTGTCAAAGCTGTGTCAAGTTTGGCCAACGTTGTTCTTAGCGCATCCCTGTCTCCAGTAACTTTAAGGAACTGCGGAGTTTCTGTGTTTGATGTGTCTTAACTTTAACACAAAGCACACCAGGGCTGGTTAATGATCATGAACTGTCATGGCAGCCACTCTGCAAAGGTGACAGTGATGGATTAGCTTGCAGCTTGGAGGGGCAGCTGGGTGCGGAGGCAGAAGGTTTATTTAAGCGCGGCTGATAATAGAGGGGCCTTCTCAGTCACTGACCAGCAGGACTTTACTAGGATGAAAGGGGAGAACAGCCTTCTTTCTACACTGCCCTCTGAAGGGACAGTTCTCACTCTTCTCATCTGGGCTACCAAATAAAAGCATTCCTTGAAGATTCAGATCTATTTGAAATCTTCTGCAAGGAGGGGGGAAAGCCCATTTCTGTAACCAACCTTGTCATCTTTCTTGGTTTGGACTCATTTATCTAAATGTCCATGTTCGCCTACTTAGCCATTGGAAAACAGCATCCTTAAAGAAACTGTAGGGATGTGACTGAGTAAGAATGAATTCAATCATATTTGAACTGGTTTAATATCCTTGGGATTATGACTGAAATGTGAGCAGAAGTACAGAATTCTACCTGGCAGTTGAGGTCCCTTAAGTGACTGTGTCTGGGAAAATAAAATCTATTAAAAAATAGTTTAGTAAATTGTTTACATCATCATTGTTTTTGGATTTCTTGAGTATCACTCTATCCAGTGCCCAAACTGGCAACAGCATCTATATTTTTCTTTTGGTGAATATCAAGGTATCACCATCATGTATAAACTCTGCCTATAGTCCTGTCAGACAAGCCACAATGTGATGGGCTTGGATTAGAGGACCAGGCTTCCCCTTTGCCTTAAGTTGTGGTTGCGCCCCTTATATTTTATTTCATTAAAATATGCTCTAGGGGAATGGTCTGACCACAGACCCCTCCTTTGGGGATTTTAAATTCAGATCACCCAAGACGTTTAATTTCTAAGGGAGAGATGCACTGGAAGGGTCCACTGATAATTCTGTAGTGTGCCTGATAGAGACGGTTAGTTGGCTCCCTGATTGCTAAATTCAGCAGCCTATGGCCCCTAATTGTTGCTGGACAGCATAAACATCAAGTTTTGGTAAATAAACGCAGGCTATCATGCAACTGTCCCACAGGCACTTAAGCTGTGACTGACAGCTCACTTGGGAGGACTTGGAGTCTAGAGCCGAAGCTTTTGGGTGCAGAGGCTCCAAGGTTCCAAGATAAACAAATCTGTCGGTGAGAGTGACCAGAGTGTTAGGTCAGTCCAAGGGTCACTTATAGGTCATCCCGCTGGGAGCTTAGTCTCTGCTTTGTGTTTATCCTGGGAAGGAGGGGCTGGGCCCAGAGGGGTGGGTCTCTACTGGGAAAACCTTCCTGGCCTGCTCATCAGAGCCTTTGGGAGTGAATCAGCACCCGTCCCATTCTGGGTAATCCAGTAAAGGGGGTGGGCGCAGGCTTATGTTTTTTTATTGGCATAATAAACAAATTCTTTTGGAAATACAGGTTATTTCCAAAAGAATAGGGTTATAGGGTGTGAAGGGCTGGTTCCCCCAGTCTATAGAATCAATCAAGGTATTTTCAGAGCCCAGAGTGATTTAATAGATTATTATTATGAAATTGTGGCAGTCAAAATTAGAAAAGGCAATTGAAGGAATGGAACAGCTTTCCTATCCTATCCCTCTTTTTGATCTTACCAATGAATTCTTCAGTTTTATATTCCTTATTAGCTATGGGCTTTTTTTGGGGAGAATGATCCTAAACTTTCTTTTATTTTACACATGGCTCTTTAAGACTGATAGAGAGGTGAAAGTAGGGTATGTGTTATGGACCTCTTAGCTGATATTTAGAGAAGTAAAGACCTTCACCTGTCTGTGTGTCTTTCTGTTTAGCCACGTTCCAAATCTCTCTCATCAGGAGGACAGTGTGGTTCAGGAAGACATGATACCAAACAATGGACATTTAGAGCTGAGGGTGTTTTTGTTTCAAGACTGCTGATGAAAAGGACTTTTTTTTTATCCAAGATTCAGTTACTTGCTCTGAAAAATAGTCTTATGTAACAGAAAGTCTAAAGGGACTAGTGTCTTCAGGTAAACAGGAAGCTGGAAGTACTCACAAATAAGCTCTTGAGGATATCATAGACCCCTTTTAAGCAAACTCGATTTACAAAAATATATAGTACATTACAGATGTGATCAAAGGTTCATGTAAAAATGCATTTATAGATACATAAAAAGAAATATAAGATATGATTAAAGGAATTGATATTTGCCTTGGCCAGTGTGGCTCAGTTGGTTGGAGTGTCAGCCTGTAGCCAAAAGGTTGAGGGTGCTATTCACAGTCAGGGGACCTACCTAGGTTGTAGGTTCAATCCCCAGTCTGAATGCATATGATCCCTGGTCCAGGCACATATGAAAGATAACCAATCAATGTTTCTTTCTCACACTGATGGTTTTATACAGCTTAAGCAGTGCTGAGAAGGAAACTGTAGCATTAAATGCTTACTTAGAAAAGAAAAATCTCAAGTGAATAATCTAGGCTCCACCTCAAGAAACTAGAAGAAGCCCTGGCCAGTGTAGCTCAGTTAGTTGGGTCATCTTCCTGTAACTGAAAGGTTGTAGGTTCAATTCCTGGTTCAGGCACTTACGATCCCCTATCTGGGTATATATGGGAGGCAACCAAACAACTGATTGGTGCTTCTCTCTCACATTGATGTTTTTCTCTCTCTCCCCTCCTCATTCTCTAAAAAACAACCCCCCCCAAAAAAAAAGAAAGAAAGAAAGATAAAAAGAAAAGTCCTTGAGTGAAGATTAAAAAAAGAAGAAGAAGAAACTAGAACAGGAAGAGAAAATAAATCCATGATGAGCAGAAGGAAGGAAATAATAAAGAGCAGAAAACAATTAAAATGAAAACCAAAAAACAATAGAGGAAATCAATGAAACAAGGAGCTGGTTCTTTAAAATAATCAGTAAGCCCTAGCTGGTGTGGTTCAATAGATTGAGTACCGGACTGAGAACCAAAGGATCGCTGGTTTGATTCCCAGTCAGTACACATGCCTGGGTTTTGGGCCAAGGTCCCTAGTAGGCGACGCTCAAGAGACAACCACACATCGATGTTTTCCTCCCTCTCTTTCTCTCTCCTTTCCCCTCTCTAAAAATAAATAAATAAAATATTTTTAAAAAATCAGTAAAATTGACAAACATCTAGCAAGAAGACAAAGAAGAGAGAAGACACAAGTTTTCAATATCAGGAGTAAATAGGGCCTATCACTACATACTCTACGGACATCAAAAGGACAATAAAGGAATACTATAATCAACTATATACCCATAAATTTAGATTTGCAACAACTTAGATGAAATAACTAATTCTTTGAAAAAACACAAATTATCACAACCCATCCAATAGGGAATAGATCATTTAAATAGCTCTATGTTTATTAAGGGAACTGAATTCATGATTAATCTTTCTACAAAAAGAAATCTTTAGGCTTATAGGGTTCCATTGGAGAATTCTATCAAATGTTTAAACAAGAATTCTCACCAATTCTACATAATTTTTTTCCAGAAAATAGAAGAGGAAACACTTCCCAATTCATTTTACAAAGCCAATATTACCCTGATACCAAAAGCAAACAAAGACAGTACAAAAAAGAAAACAAATTAAAAAATTTTTAGTAAGGTGTTAACAAATAGACTTTAGCAATATATGAAAAATAATTATACACCATGACCAAGAGGTATGTATTAGAGGGATGCAAGATTGGTTCAATTTTTCAAAAATCAATCAGTGCAATCTACTATATTCATAGGCTAAAGAAAGAAAAATTACATGATTATTTCAATCAATGATATCAAGACACATTTGACAAAATTCTATATCCATTCTTGATTAAAAAAAAAAAACTCTCAGAAAAATAGGAATATAAAACTTCCTCAACTTAATAAAGAAAATGTATAAAATACCTACAGCTGACATCAGACTGGACAGTGAAAGATGATGTTTCCCCCCCAGGATTGAGAACGAGATAAGGATGTCTGTGGTGACCCCTCTCATTCAACATAGTGCAGGGAGTTCTACCCAGTGTAATAAGGCAAAAAAAGAAAAGAAAAGGCACACAGATTAAGAAGATAAAAATAAAACTGTTCCTATTACCAAATAGCATAATTGCCTACATAGAAAATCCCAAGGAATCTGGGGAAAAAACCCTCCTAGAACTAATAAGTGAATTCAGCAAGGTCAAAGAATACAAGATAAACATATGTAAGTAATTATATTTCCATATATTAGCAGTGAAAACATGGAAACAAAAGTATAATACCACTTATAGTCACTCAAAAAATAAAAATAACATAGGTGCAGATCTTACAAAACAGGCGTAAGACTTATATAATGATGGCTACAGAGTGCTGATGAGAGAGGTCAGACAATATCTAAGGAAATAGAGGGATGTACCCTGCTCAGGTATCGGAAGACTCAATATAATAAAGATGTCAATTCTCTCCAAACTGAAAAAAAAATTCAGTAAGATTTAATCACTCTAAAATTTAAATGGAAAAACAAAGTAACTAGAATAGCTAAAATAATTTTGAAAAAAGAAGAAGAAAGTGGGAAGAAAAAGTCTACCTGATTTCAATACTTATCTAGCTATAGTAATCAAAATTGTGTGGTTTGACAGAGATAGGAACATAGATGACTGGAATAGAATACAGAAGCCAAAAATAGACTGACATAAATACACCCAAGTAATTTTTAATGAAGTGAAAAAGTAATTCAATAAAGGAAAGATGACCTGTACAATAAGTGATGCTGGAGCAAATGGACATCCACGGGCAGAAAAATGAACCTCACTTCATAAAAAATTAAAATTGACCGCTGACTTCAAAAAAATAAAAATTTTAGAAAAAAAAAGAAACTCTTCAAGATCTAGAACTAGGCAAAGAGTGCCTAGACTTGATGCCAAAAACATAATCTATTAAAAGAGATAAATTACACTCCATTAAAATTAAAAACTTTTATTCCATGGAAGACCATGTGAAGATGAAAAACAAGTTAGAGACTGGGACAAATATTTGCAAACTATGTGTCTGACAAAGGACTGGTGTCTAGACTATATGAAGAACCCTCAAAACCCCACGGTAACAATGACAAACAATCCAACCAGAAAATGGGCAAAAGAAAAGACATTTCACTGAAAAGAATACACATATGGCACATACGCACATGAAAAAGTAGTCAATATCATTATCTATTAAGGATGTGTGAATTAAAATCCCAATGAGATATCACTAGTTACCTGTCACAATGGCTAAATAAACAAAGTATTGACAACACCATTTCTGCTTGTAGAGGTGTACAGAAGATCAGCATACATTTCTGGCAGGAATGTAATATGGAAAACAGTTTGTTAGTTTCTTAAAAGAACTACACATGCAACTATGATGTGACCCAGCAATTACATTCCTGGGCATTTGTCCCAGAGAAATGAAAACTTAGGCTCACATGAAAGCCTGTACATGGATGTTTATAACAGCTTTACTTTTCATAATCCCAAATGGACACACCTCAAATATCCTTTAATGGGTGAGTGGTTAAACAACTGGGGTACGTCCATATCATGGAATACTACCTACCAGCAACAAAAAACAGTTGATTGATAGACACAATAATTTGGATGGATCTCAAAAGCATTATGCTGAGTGGTCAGGTGGGGGGTGGGAAGCCAAAAGTCCAAAAGGTTATATACTGTATGATTCCATTTATATAACATTCTTGAAATGGCAAACTTACGGAAATGAAGAGTAATATTTACTGGGCATAAAGGAGGTGGGGGGTACAACGCAAGTGGTCGTGGCTCTAACCAGGCAAAAGGATTGCTCTTTGTTGTGACAGATCTGTTCTGTATCTTCACTGTAATGTTGTCAATATTCTGGTTGTACTGGGTTGGTCAAAAAGTCTGTTTAGCTTTTTCTGTAAAATAAAAGACATATTTTTTGTTTTTACCAATAACTTTATTGATTTGAATTTTTAAGTATGTCAGTTATCTCCTGCTATTGGCTTCTAGTGGGTAGAGGCCAGGGGTGCTGCTAAACATCTTCCAATGCATAAGACAGCCCCACAGCAAAGAATTATTTGGCTGAAATGTTAATAGCACCAAGAAACTTCACAAACCACTTCTGACATGTTCAATCAGTCACAGAACCTTCTCTGTAAACTGCACAAATCTTTTTTTTTTTGCATTTCAGTTGCTATTCACCTTTTTAAAATAATAAAAAATAATATGCCAAGAATGTTGTGTATTTTCTTCCATCTTCAATATTAAAATGGCTGCCTCAAAATTCACCAATTTTGGTACTTTTTTAATGCATGCTGATATGACAGCTGTCACAATATAATCTAACAAAATTATTTCAAATGAAGTTAAAGACAACTAAGCACTACTAAAGCCACCATATGGAAAAAACTAAATGAACTTTTTGGCCAACCCAATATATTGTGCTATTGTTTTGCAAGATATAATCATTCAGGGAAATTAGGTAGAGGATACACAGGATCTCTTTGTATTGTTTCTTACAACTGCTGGTAAATTTACAGTTATCTAAAATGTTAAATTGAAATATTTTTCTGTGTAATCAGGATTTGCATAATGTATATATATACACACACACAGACACCAGGAAATATGTATATAGCAGGAAATATATATATGTATATATCAGAAAAACTCATTATATGTATTTTTTTAGCAGCTGATCAAATTAATTTTAAAACATCTATTTTATTTATACACAGTGTTCTGCAATAAACTATAGTATAAAGTGACCTAAACTTGTGCTCTCACCAAAACCCATGTAAATCTGCCCCATCTGTTCTATTAAAAAACCTCTTACTCACTCCCTCAATCATTCATTTCTTTTTATTCACACAACATGCATGGTGTGGGGATGTGAGCAAAGCTTGGGGCCACACATTGTTTCATCTTGGTGAAATGCCCTTAAGTCAGAACCTCTCCACCTGGGTTCACACAGCTCTCAGACATTGTAGAAGAGAAATGCTGAAGTCTGGTTTAGATTCCTTTGTGAAAGACATGACCAGAGTGTCTCTTTTGGGGCTTTTGAAAACCAACTTCGGAAATTGCAACCCAAACACAGCACAAGAGGTAGACAGGCTTTTGGTGACATGTGGCAGCCTTGTACCTGAGCGGCGCTCTGGTTTCATCCAGGGTATCACTCTTTATTTTTAATTCTTTTTTACTTTAAAAGAGAACTTTATTTCTGAGCTTCTCCCAACTCTACAAGTATAAATGTTACCACACTATCTAGAAAACATAAGAACCATCGCTGCCCAAATGGTGGTTTCTGTCCTCATTTTTTAAAAAATTATTTTATTGTTGTTCAGGTACAGTTGTCTACATTTACTTCCCACCTCTCCCCCACCACCCCAGCCATCCCCACTTCCCTCCCCTGCTTCCACCCCCTTGGTTTTGTCCATGTGTACTTTATAGTTGTTCCTGAAAAACCCTTCCCCCCTTTCCCCCCATTATTCCCTCCTGCGTCCCCTCTGGTTACTGTCAGATTGTTCTTAATTTCAATGTCTCTGGTTATATTTTCCTTGCTTGTTTGTTTTGTTGATTAGGTTCCACTTAAAGGTAAGATCATATGGTATTTGTCCCTCACTGCCTGGCTTATTTCACTTAGCATAATGCTCTCCATTTCCATCCATGCTGTTGCAAAGGATAGGAGCTCCTTCTTTCTTTCTGCAGCATAGAATTCCATTGTGTAAATGTACCATAGTTTTTTGATCCATTCATTTACTGATGGGCATTTAGGTTGCTTGCAGCACTTGGTTATTCCACTGCTGGGATTTGTCCCAAGAACCCTGAAACACCAATCCAAAAGAACCCATGCACCTCCATGTTCATAGCAGCACAATTTACAAGTTATCACTCTTTGGGTCAATGGGCTTTTCAGATTACATGAAAACTGAAGAAGCCCTTTCTTTTCTCCTTTAGGGTTTTGTAGACCACATATATTATAATATTTAACTAAAAATATTAATGAAATGGGATGAAAATGTAAAAGATATATAAATGGAGATTTTGTTTTTCTCTCAATCCTATCAAAAATGGGTCTGCCAGCCCTGGCTGGTGTGGCTCAGTTGGTTGGACTGTCATCCCACAGACCAAGAGGTTGCAGGTTCTTTCCAGGTAGGGGCTCATACTTAGGTTGTGGGTTCAATTGATCCCTGGTTGGGATATGTACGAGAAGACAAATGATTCACATTGATGTCTCTCTCTCTCTCTCTCTCTCTCCCCTCTCTTTCCCTCCCTCACTACTTCTCTCTCTAAAAGCAATGAAAAAATGTCCTTGAGTGGGGATTAAAAAAATAAAATGGGTCTGCCAATACCAACATTCAGACCTAAGGATTTTTTTTTAAACCTAGGGATTCTTTTTTTTAAGTTTTCATCTGAGGATATGTTTATTGATTTCAGAGAAAGAGAGAGAGAGAGAAACAGACAGACATAGATCACTTGCCTCCCATACATGCCATGACAGAGGATTGAACCTGCATCCTAGGTATGTGCCCTGACTGGGGATTGAACCTGTAAACCTTTAGTGTATGGATGGCTCTCCAACCAACTGAGCCATGAGGTCAGGGCAACCTAGAGATTCTTATCTGAGGTTCTTGAATAAATCTTGGCATCCTCTGAAATTGTATACCATATTTTGCTTGATTTTCTGGGGAAAGAGAAAGTCAAGAGATTCTCTAAGTTTGTGACTCAGAATATAAAAGATCTTCTGTTTTAATGGATGAAGAATCAAACAAAAGTGTCAAGAACCAGAAATAGGTGGGGAAGAGCTCATCCATAGCCTGACTGCAGAGCCTGTTCCCACACTGTTGATGGCTGCTGGTCAGGGACCAACTCTAATGGCTCCTCCTCTGAGATGCTTTCTCCAATCAGTTTTCCTCCTCTCACCAGGAGTCATGTCTTCTCTGAACTCCCAGCATATTTGCTCCTCTTTTAAGATACTTATCACTTTCTATCATATGTGATAGTCTTGACTTCACCATGGTTCCTAATTTCTATGCTATTATGGATTCTGTCTAAGTAGATAATCTATAAATATTTACTGGGTGAATAAGTGAATTGTAGAAGGCACCCATCAGACTGTCAGTTGGTCCTTACAGGTTTTATGGCAGCCCTTGCAGAAATGACCTGAAGAAACCTGGATGTTGGAATAATAGGCTCTTTTTCTTTTTAACATTGCCAACAGAAAATGTAAGGTGTTGGGCACTGACTGGGATTGCAGGTGATATGGGCTGCCCAGAGGGGAAGGTGTAGTCAGTCCTTTTGCAGGGCGCTGTGGGTCTTATCTCCTATGACAATTGAACACTGAACCTTTTCCTGTCCCCATTACCTTATTTGGGAAATATTTCTGAAACCCCACCAACTCCTGATTTCACATTCTCCTTAGGGTAAGTTCAGTCTTTGAAGGGAGGGAGGGTGTGGAGAGAGGAACTCAGGTATTCCTGTATGGTGGAATTTGCCCCAACCTCCTGCAGCATCGCCTCCAGCCTCTGTCTTGCATTCCTGGCTCTAGAAGAAGGGAGGCAACCTCCCTCTTATCTGGGATTGCCTGCTTAAACAAACGCAGCAGTGGAGGTATTGTCCTTTGGAAACTTGGTCTGGGACACTTTACCAAGTGTCTGCAAACATTTAGACACAGAAAACTGCCCACTGTGAATACAGAACCATTGTCTCTGCTGGGGCTGCTCTTCTTGCCTGAAAGTGACTTGGGGTGTGTGTGTGTGGGGGGGGCTAGTTGGTGAGAAGGGGCCCAAGGGAATCTCCCAGCTGGGGCTCAGGGCTGGGGAATTGTGCTGCTGTTTGTTTAAACAACAGAATGTAATTGGGATTATTTGAGATGCCCAAGATGTTTGGGAAAGTGGGGGAAGGGAGACAGCTTGGTCACCAGCAGGGACTTTGATGGGTGGCCGGCTAGGTGGTTGTCAGCTTCCTGATAGCAAACCAGTGGGTTGGGTGGCCCTTCAGGCTTGACCATGGGTGCATGAGGACCTGGTCAATAGGTCAGACCATGGGGTCTATAAAATATCAAAGCTAGACTTAAAGAGTGGATAGGATGCAACTTAAAACCAATGATCTCTTTTTAACCATAACAATCCAAGGACAGCAAAAACATATATATTTGTTTTTCATCATTTAAAATCCCATAAAAATAGTTGGAATGAACAACCCAGGTTTCAGCAAGGGAAGGTAAGAATGCTGAGTGAGAAAATTCCTTGGAAGTGCTTACATCATTCCTCAAGACACAGAGGGGCAACTGGGAAATATTCAACAGGCTGATGGCAAAAATAAGTGTTTTTTTATTGTAGAGATCATTCCCTTTCCTTTGACCTGGGGAAAAGGACAGAGAGCGTTTAAAAATGAGAAGAATTTGGGAATAATAGAAGGAATCTCTGCAATGCTGGGCCTGGCCAGTGCCGCCCTGAATGATCAGGCTTCACGTGAACCAGATTGCAGGTCAGAGGCCTTTGGGTGATGGGGAGACTCCCAAACCAGGCGTGACTGCTGATTAGGGTTGCTTACCACAAGAAAGAATTAGAAAAAGTATGGGGCTCTCATTGTATGCCAGGCCCTAACAAACTTTATCGCTACTACAAACCTGCTATTTGTAGAAAAGTAGACTGTGGCTCCATTTCACAAAGAGGGAAATTGTCAAATCTGAATTTGAATGGAGATCCTTCTGCTTCCAACACCCTTCCTCTTTCCACTATAGCACACTCCAACAATCCCCACCCAAAATAATGAAAAGGCGGGACTCATCATCCTGCAACTTAAAAAACAAACAATCCTCTTGATATGCTAAGGAAACATCACACATATATGCCTTTGGCTAAGTAAACAAGCATTAAGGAAAGAATAGAAATGTTACTGTCTGTAAAACCTACTGATCTTCTGATTGTTTGTGGATAGAGTGCATGCCATCTTTATTTTAAGATGGCTGTTGGTTTTCGAGATTGCCCTTTATAATTCCTTAAAATAAAGTTCTTGTCAACTATTTTGTAAGGGATTTAATGTGAAGCAACAACTTACAGGATACAATGCTGTTTCGCTGTTAATGTGAACTCTGTAATGTGAAAATAGCTTTGCAGAGTTTTAAAAATTCCTAAGAGTATTTTGATAACTAACACATGGCTGTCAGAAAAAGAGCTTTATGTACTTCCTGAGCAGCTCATTTTTATGCAGACTTGAAGGCTGACTATTTTGTCGC
This sequence comes from Anoura caudifer, assembly GCA_004027475.1. Classification (NCBI taxonomy): domain Eukaryota; kingdom Metazoa; phylum Chordata; class Mammalia; order Chiroptera; family Phyllostomidae; genus Anoura; species Anoura caudifer. Next base: position 205,535 of record PVKU01000663.1, on the reverse strand, counting down.
TCTGGGTGGTGGGCATTATTTCATGGGCACAGTACACCACAGAGCAAGCATGCAGTGGTATCAAGGACAGCACAGAATGGTCGCTGTTTTTATATTCCATTTGGCAAATCCATTCTCATAGTCTCTGAGGACTTCTGAAGGTATGTGCCAAGGACCGTTTCAAAACCAGACCATGACCATGCTCGTTTCAATGGGAGCTGGTAGCTTCTTCTAGCACTTCAGGTCTTTGACACTGGAAGGCTGCCTGGCTCCAAACATTTTGAAATGAAAGGTCTCTGCTAAGTAAGGAAATATTTACAATATGGATAAAAGTAAACATGGCAAGGCTGGTGGTAGGGTACTGGAAAGTCACAGTATCTTTTTAGCAATCTGTGCAGTTCACAGGGGACATAAGAGGAGCTTCGATGAGCTACTGTTGGGTGGACACTGCAGGCTTCTGCCCCTGCCACGGGGATCACATGGACACGGCGGGGGAGGGGGGTGCACTTCCCACCGGCCAGGCTGGGCACTGGGCATCTGAGCCCCAGATGGGTGAGCCAGGGTTTCCATCTCTCCCCTATCCCAACCCCTCAATGAAAATGTCAAACTGATCAATTTTAGGGTACTAGATACACATATTTTGCATTCTGCTGTTTTCTCTCTAGGGTGTATGTGGATCCTTAATGGTTAGGCTATTTTGGTTAGATTACATGGATGTTCTTCCCTACTCTTTTTAAAGATGCTCCCTCCTCCTCCAACCCTCATCCCAACTCCCCACATTCTAAACCCCAAGCACTTGAAATGTTTAAATTGTGTTTGTTTTAATGATGGCAATTTACAATCAACAAATATGTTGGTAATGGGCGTTCTTTCCTGCAGGCTTGTTTAGAAGTGAAAACAATATGGCTAGTCATAAAAGTTTCTATTTATTTTAGGCTGGATAGCTCACTTGTTTGGAGGAGGGATGAAGCATGTGGGCAGAGAATTAGATTTAGATTAATTAAGGTGTGTAATGTGTTCCGTGGCTAAAGACTGAATTAAGGCTAATGTCTACAGCTCAGGAAGAATAATACCCATTTTACTGGGTTCAAATTCTGTTGCATAAAATAATCATGGTTAGTTTAAATAAGATTCTACCTGTCTCATAATTATCAGTATGTGGAAGTGTACCGAATCAAGATGATTCAGGTATCGGCTGTAACAACTGGCTGGTTGGTGATGCCATTTTCCACAGAAAGACTGGGCAAGTTCACTTGTCATGTTTTTTCCCCCTGTTTTGATTGTTTCCAAAATGTCATTCTCCTGTCATTTCTGAGCATTTTGAAAAGAGGGAGAACATGTTGGGGTGTTATGTGTGTAAGTCTCACAGTTTAAACTGCATGCTCTGTATTCAATGTTTATGGGCTCAAATCCCAGCTTTAGCACTTACTACCTGTATAAACTTGTGCAAGTGGGTTTGTCTTTCTGCATTTCCATACCCTCATACATAAAATACATGTAATTATAAAATGAAGTAAGATTATATACAGCTGACCCTCGAACAACATGAGTTTGGACTGCGCAGGTCCACTTATATGTGGATTTTTTTTTTCAATAATATGTACAGTGCTGTAAATGTATTTTCTCTTCCTTATAATTCTCTTAATAGTGTTTCTTTTCTCTAGCTTGCTGATTGTAAGAATACAGTATGTAATTCTTTTAATATACAAAATATGTTTCAATCAACTATACAAATTATTAGGAAGCCTTGTGGTCAACAGTAGTCTATTAGTAGTTAAGTGTTTTTTAAGTATTTTTTATTGATTATGCTATTACAGTTTTCCCAATTTTGTCCCCTTTATTGTCCTTCCACCCTGCCTGCCAACCCTCCAGCATCCCTCCCCTTAGTTCATGTCCATGGGTTGTACATATAAGTTCTTTGAGTCCTCTGTTTCCTATACCATTTTTATGTCTCCCCATCTATTTTATGCCTACTAATTATGCTTCTTCTTCCCCATACCTTCCCCCCTATTCCTCCCTTCCCCTTCCCCACTGAACTCCCTCTGTGTGATGTCCGTTTCTCTGATTCTGTTCCTGTTTTGGTTGTTTGCTTAGTTTTTATTTTCATTGTTTTTCTTTTCTTTTAGGTTCATTTGTTGATAGTTGTGAGTTTGTTGTCATTTTATTGTTCATATTTTTTATCTTTTTCTTAGATAAGTCCTTTTAACATTTCATATAATAAGGGCTTGGTGATGATGAACTCCTTTAACTTGACCTTATCTAGGAAGCACTTTATCTGCCCTTCCATTCTAAATGATAGCTTTGCTGCATAGAGTAATCTTGGATGTAGGTCCTTGCCTTTCATGACTTGGAATACTTCTTTCCAGACCCTTCTTGCCTGTAAGGTTTCTTTTGAGAAATCAGCTGACAGTCTGATGGGAACTCCTTTGTAGGTAACTGTCTTCTTATCTCTCACTGCTTTTAGGATTTTCTCTTTGTCTTTAATCTTGGGTAACTTAATAATGATGTGTCTTGGTGTGCTCCTCTTTGGGTCCAACTTCTTTGGAACTCTCTGGGCTTCTTGGACTTCCTAGAAGTCTATTTCCTTTGCCAGATTGGGAAGTTTTCCTTCATTATTTGCTCAAATAAGTTTTCAATTTCTTGCTGCTGTTCTTCTCCTTCTGGCACCCCTAAAATTCGGATAATGGAATGATTCAGGTTGTCCCCGAGAATCCTCAGCCTCTCTTCATTTTTCTGGATTCTTGTTTCTTCGTTCTGAATGAACTAGATGCTTATTTCTTCCTTTTGTTCCAAATCATTGCTTTGAATCCTGATTTCCTTCTTGTCACTGTTGGCTCCCTGAATATTTTGCTTTATTTGATTTTGGGTATATTTCATTTGTTCTTTTATTTTTTCAACCAAGCTCAATCAGTTCTGTGAGCATTTTGATTACCAGGGCTTTAAATTGTCCATCAGATAGGTTGGCAATCTCCTCATCGTTTAGTTCTCTTTCTGAGGTTTTGCTGTGTTCTTTCTTTTGGGCCCTATTTCTTTGTCTTGGCATACCTGATAAATTGTAAGGGTGGGGCCTTAGGTGTTCACCTGGCCCGCAACCCTCCAGCTATTCTGGTTGATTTTTCCTTTAATTTCTTGGTTGTCGGAGTTCCATGCAGTTTTATTTTCTGGTGATTTTGGTTGTTTATTGATTTTAGATTGGTTGTATCCTCCTTTTGGTTGTGTGAGGAAGCGAAGGGTTTCTACCTATGCCTCCATCTTGGCCAGAAAGTTTTGAGGAGTCAAAAGTTATATTCATTGTTCAAGGGTCACCTGTATATGTAAACTCATGTGCTGAGTATACTCATTAAATGAAAGGCATTTTTATTAGTGATAATAGTAATGGTAGTACTATTTCTCCTTGGGACTAGCAGAGGAGACAGTCTAAGAAGTAACGGTAGGTGTGTCATGATGGGCAAACACAGTTGGAGGCACATGTTAGAATAAGTTCCCAAACTTTGCTCATGGCTATGGAAAAGGAGAAGCAAGAGCTCTGATTGTGGTATCTTGGGGAAAATGGTGGGCTGGGCATGAGAGAGACTGTGGGTTGAATCCTGGAACTAGGAGTAAATTCTCTGATCCATAAAAGTCTTCATTTGTAAAACAGGGACTAAAAATACCTAAGTGACAGGGTTGTTGTGATGATAAGCAATGCAATTATGCAAACGTGTCCCACTTGGATGGTTATGCAGGAAATGTTTGTTTTCTAAATAGAATCTGACTTCTTGCTGAATAATGAGTCATTGAAGGCATACAGTCCTCTGAACCTGGAGGCCAGGAGCAGCTTTTGAAATCCACCCGGAAGGAGCAGGCTTCAGCTGGGGTGGGTCACTCCCAGCCCGGTCACAGACCTTTCACCCAGGTGGCCTTTGGTCCTTGTGCTTTAGGAGCAGGAACCCCAGATTCATGTCCTTTCTGGCCTGGCCTCTTCTTAGGCCCATTGTTCTGAGAGGCCTTGTGCTATTTGTTCACCTAATCTATTAGAAAAAGGGCAAACTGAATACCCTTCACTTGGACCCTGGCCTCCTGACCCACAAAGAAAAGTATCCCGCCTGTAGTGGCTGATTGCCTGTCCTGTCCTTATTCCTCTCAGGTCCTCTGGAAGGCCCTGGGCAGGGAGTGGTGGCAGGTGCCTGGGGAGAGGACCTGGTATGTCTGCCTCTACAGGCTTGCTTGGACTTGGTTCCTTCCCCTCTAGAGTGAGGCAGGGCCCTAGGAAGGTGCTGGGACAACCTTGTCACCAGAGAGCTTGCCACCCCCTAGAAAAGTGCTAGACTATTCCGTCCCATCTCTCTGCCCCTACCCCTTAGGGAAATATTGGCCTTGGGGCAGCTGATGAGTGTCCCTTTGACCAGCTTTTGGACCAGGAAGTGAGTCACCAAGTTGAAAATGACCTATGTGTCAGAGCAGAGTAGGTGCCCAGCCTCCCATCACCCACCTGTCTTCTGTGCCATCCACATCCACTTCACCTAGTTCTTTTACTTATTACTATTTTAAACTAGGGCCTTCAGAAAGAATACTATGAAAAATAATTATTATGCCCAAGTTATAAGTGATGGTATTTAATGCTCAAACAGGTGTGATTCTTCCATGTTTTACCTATTAAATAGTAAAGCCAGAGTTTCAAGCCACCTTTCCTGAATACGGATGCCCTGTCTACCACTTATTCATCAGCCTGCTGACTCTCCTAAGTCACTCCCCTACTCTATGATGACCATACTCTTTGGCCTGGCTTGCAAAGATCCCAGGGTAATCAGCCTTCCACCTTGCAGGCACTCCCTCCCCCATTTCTCTGCTCTATCTCCTGGCAGGGATGCCTCCTTCCTCTCCTCTCCTGCCTTAGAACACCCTGGGTCACTCCCCTGTTCCCTGAACCTTTGTCTGGAATGCTGTTTCCAGCAAATCTCATTCTTCCTTCAAGTACAGCCAAATCCTGCCTGCCCACCACACTCTCCCATCCACTTAAGCTCCCAGAAGCTGCTCCTTTGGGCTTTCATGGCCTCTCGTTTCCACTCGCAGGAGTGCTGACCATTGATAATCATTTGTGTATTTGCTGTTTTATTCTCTGATTTTCTGTTTCATTTGTATCTTCTTGTTCCTCCTTCCCACCCTACACACATATTCCAATAGATTCTAAGGTCCCTGAAAGACGTCTAGCATCACCAGACTGGCTTCCGGCTGCTGCAGAGGTCTTTGCCCTTGGAGAAGCAAAGGCTCTGTCCCCTTCCTTGCTGACTTAACAACACCCTGTTCTACATTGTGAGATGGGAGTGACTCACCATTAATGATTCCTATTATTCACACTCTTACTTTCATAATTCAAACTAATTATGAAATGCCTGTCTTTGTGAGGTTCCCCATGGGACTGGGTTACTAGAGAAAAAAAGGTGTTAGAGTCAGTAAGTTTAATCGGTAACATAAGTAAAGTGTGGAGGTCCAAGAAAAAACTTCTGGAAAGGCCTCCATGCAGCCTGCTCATAATGAAAGGAACAGGCCTCCCATGGAATAGGTCCTCTTACATTCCTGCTCACACCTACAGATTTAATGTTTATTAAGTGCTGACAGCATGCAGGGCTGAACGTTTTCTCCTGTCATTTGTGAGCACTTATGTTATTAAAATAAGATGGACAATTAAATATCTTTAATATCATTATACATATACATATATATGCACACACACATTTTTTTTTTCCTTTTTCTGTTTTTGGAGTCAGAAACATCTAGCTAGTTTCAGATCCCTCCTGTTACTCACTTGGCCTGGGACCTTGGGTCTGTCTCTTAACCTCTCTTAGCTCATTCCTCATCTATAAGATGTGAACAATAAGGTGTATGATCAGAGACCAGCAGGGACCAGCAGCATCCCCAGGGAGCTTATAGAAATGCAGAATCTCAGATCCCACCCTAGAGTCAAGAATCAGAATCTGCATTTAATAGGATCTGCATTTAATAAGATTCCCAGATAATTTGCATACAAGTTAACATTTTAGAATCTTTGTCCTCAAAGAAGGAATACAATAGTCCTCCCTTATCTGCAGTTTCAATTTCCTTGGTTTCAATTACCCATGGTCAAGGGTGGTCTGAAAATATTAAATGGAAAATTGCAGAAATAAACAACTCATAAGGTTTAAATTGCATACCCTTCTGAGCAGTGTGATGAAACCTCATGCGTCCCCCTCTATCCCAGCTGGGACATGAATCACCCCTTTGCCCAGCGTAGGCATGTTGTGCATACAGTACAATGAGATATTTTGTGTGTGTGTGAGAGAGAGCAGTTAGCTTTTATTACAGTAAATTGGTTTAATTGTTCTATTTTTATTTTTAGTTACTGTTGATAATCCCTTACTGTGCTTGATTTATTAATTAGAATTTGTAGGAGTGTGTGTGTGTGTGTGTGTGTGTTGTGTGTGTGTGGAAATGGGGGGTTTGATACTATCCACAGTTTCAGGCATCCACTGGGGGTCTTGGGATGTCTCTCCCTCTTCGGATAAAGGAGGAAATACTGTAATCAGTGTGTGGATCTAGGTGGAGAGGATAAAAGCAGCAGCTTGTATTTGTCGAGTTCTTTTCAGCCTTTTAGAAGTGACTCTGTACCGAGAGGTGTTACTGGTTGGAATTGGGTCTTGGTAATGTTCAGAGCAATAGCCTTTAGGACTTGCCGGCAGATGGAATGTGAGAGGGGTCTGGGAGTGGGTATGGTGGAGTGAGGAAGGGACACTGTGGACTGCGGGCAGAAGGGAGAAGTTGGAAAGGCAGGGAGGATATGAGAACAGGTGAGGCACCTGGGATGGAGGAAGAGTTCTCTGAGGGCTGGGAGCAAATAGAGGAGAGACATAGACAAAAATGCAACATAGAATTTGGTAAAGCAAAAACTTTTTATAAAAGCCACAATAGCTTTACACATTAGACTTGATCCAATATAATATATTCTCATACATAGCAGATGGTAGTAAGCAAAACTGTGATCAGTTTAGAATAATAAATGCTGAAGCTGGAATAAAATTTTTGGATCATCACTGCTCTAATTTTTTTGGTCCCTGAAGTCCAGCTGGTTTTAGGACTTCTCATATCTGCCACCTACAGTGTGATTTAGTTAAATCACCTCTCACTAAACCTTTTTGTCTCAACTGTGAAATGGGAAAAGAAAAGTACCTGCATTCATAGGCTGTTATGAGGACTCAGTGAGGTAATGCATGGAAGTAGCTAGCACCAGCCCGACCCCAATTAAATAGTAACATACCTTTATCACAGCAAATGACCCACAGAAGGTAGAGAGGGGAAAGTCATTATATAGTCTATTAATAAATATTAAGGTAGTAAGTCTGAAATTCAAGGAGTTGAATAAGTTTCTTGTTGATACCAACAATATCAACAGTAACCATAATAATTATAATATAATATCAACCATAGCAAATGTGAATTGGTTTATTATATGCCAAGCACTAAGTAAAGCACTTCACTTGGATTATCTCATTTGATACTTCAAAAAAAATTTTTTATATATATATGATGTTTATAGTACTACCCCCAATTTATAGATAAAAAAACCTGAGGTCTAGAGAGATTAATAATTGGCTCAAAGCCCAGAACCTGTAAATGGAACTGGAATTTGAATCTAGACCAATGGGCTCCATAAATTGTTCTCTTAACCATTACTTTAGCTCTGGAAGGGCACACACATCTCCTTTCTCTTTCCCAAAGTATTTTATTTCTGACTATAGTTCACCCCTTTCCGATAAGAATGTCAAACATATTACAAATACACAACTGAACAGAACATAGGAAATTGAAGTAGAAAGAGAGGTTTAGGCTAGGAATAAGGATAGTTGCTAAAATATATGCCAAAAGGCCCTGATTCAGGTAGGGTGGGCTACAAGCCATCTTTAACTGAACTGGATTTTTATTACTTCCACAGGGACTATCAGCAGAAAAATCCAAGTAGCTTCCCATGGGATTGCTCACAAATCCTTGAGGCATGTGAATTACTATAGGAAACTGGGGATATTTCAAGGCATATTCTGGCCTGAAAGGTAAAGTCTAGGGTGTGGGTCAGGCCCTACCCTAGTCTGTCTGGCGGGTCTCCTGACAGAAGAGAGTTTGGTTCAAGAGCGAGCCGTAGCCCTCAAGTTCTGTAGTAATTCTTAAGCTCTTACTTGCTTTTATCTTTGGTATCAGTTTTACGTGATGCTCCACTAAAACACCTTTTCTTCATAAGGTGCTCTCTGCAGTAACCTTGTAAGGGAAATTACAGCTCTTCCAGGATGCACAAAGCCTCCATCTCTCAAAAGATGGAACTTCCAAGTTCTGGGCCAAGGGCCCCGCCTTAGAGTTGCTCTCATTTGTAGATATCAGAAAAATAGGGCGGGAGTCAGCCTACATCACCTGAACTCCACCTTGAGTCAACAGCCCTCACAAACAGAGGGGCCCAGCAGCAGCCTTTTTCACCGCCTGGTACTGTACACTGGAACCGGCTCTCACGTCCAACAGAAAGGAAAACAAGCGCAGGCCCTGTTCCGATGCGGCCGATAACGCCTGCCCCTCCGTCAGGGTGCCATTGTTCTCTCGCTCTGCTCCTTCCACCGTCCTTTCCACGCAGCCTGATAAGTCTGCGCCCAGGGCAGGCTCATGTTTGAATTGGGGTTTTCAAACCCATTATTCAAAGGGAGGACGTGGACTTTCTCTGGGAAGGGCGAACTCTTTCTTGGTCTAAAGAGTAGGAGAGAATAAAGGTGATTTATAATTAACTAAGTGGCTGCACTGTTGAATTTGGTCTTAGTGACCCATGTTTGAGTCATGGTTCCTGTGTGCAGTTGGTGTGACCCCATCAAGGGGCAAAGGGACCGCAGACAATGTCAAGCAAGCAGCTAACAAAGCATGGTCCTTATGGCGGCCCTGCCTATTGCTCTTGTGTGAAGCGAGAGGGGCTCTTTGATTTGACAGGGACCAATTAAACACACATGATATTCGAATAGGTATAACTGGGTTAGATCCTGTGGGCCTCGCTGGAGATGTAGGGAAACTTACCTGTAAAAGTGTTTGAATGAGGATCATACTCTGCTTAACTCTCTCAACAATCAAAACTTCAGGCTTCTTTATGAACTTTCAGTAGGAATGAAGCAGAAATAAAAAATAGTGTTTTTCCTGGTACCAGCTGGTATTAGCACAACAAGGGGTGGGAGCCGGCAGAAGTGTGGTGGTAGGCTGGGTGAGGTGCCAAGCACCTTTGAACCCACATATTTTCTTCTGTTTTGGCCTCATCCTGGATGTTGAAGTCTAAAGAGTTAGTTTTCCTCCAGAGCTGGCAAAAGAGTAAAATGTGTGAGCACATAAAAAAGTCAAAGCAGTACACAAAAAGAAGGTAGCATTAACATTGTATTTGTGCTCAGCACACCCCTGTGAGGATAACATATCAGATGCTACTGTCCTCATTTTTAATGTGAGTAAATTAAGGCACAGGGACGAGAGGGGGCCCATCACACAACTTAACTGAGAGTAAGACTCAGCTCTCTAAGGGGCATGGTTCCCAGCATCCTTCCTAATGAGTCAGCCTGAATGGTATGGCAATAATATAACATTTAGGAGGAAATATAAGAAAGACATGAATTTGAGTGAAATTTTCCATTGCCCTTTAATACATTAAATAGGTGTTTGTTTTTTCCAAATTAAAATTCCCTGATGTGGAAACATCCTACACATGAGAACTACCAGCTTTATTCTCCCACTGGGGTCACCCAGAACAGAACGTATTCCCTGGGGGGCGGAGGGGGCACAAAGTAAAGGGGGATAAATGGTGATAGAAGGAGACTTGACTTCGGGTGGTGAACACAGCAATACGATGTACAGAGCCTGTATTACAGAATTGCACATCTTAAACCTATATAATTTTATTAACCAATGTAATGCCAATAAATTCAATAAAAATCATTTTAATTAAAATGTTACTATATACAGATGATGTATTGTAGAATTGTATACCTGAAACCTGTATAATGTTGTTAACCAATGTCAGTCACCTCAATAAATTTAATTTAAAAATATTTTGTCTCCAAACCTCCCCTATTCAAAAACAACAACAAAACAAAACCAGTATTCCCTGAGCGGGTGTGTTCAGCTGCAGCACATGGTCTGCGTGTGTATGTGTAACTTTCTCCTAAGTTTCATGTTCTAAGATGGAATTCAGAACACCTTTTGCCTTAAAAACACTTTCACAAGTTAATTTCCCACGGTAGCCTTTGTAATTTCACTTCAAGTGTAACCCATTGTTTGCCAAAAAGTCATTTCCAATATTATATATTTTTCATCACAAATGCACACATAATATTTAGGAACTTTATTAAGTAGAATTTATGAGCTAGTGCGGGGACCTAATTTCTACTTGTAACAGTTTCTATTACAAGAGGTGTTTGGCCCTGGCCAGGTAGTGCATTTGGTTGGAGCATTCTCCCAATACACCAAAGTTGTGGGTTCGATCCCTGGTCAGGGCACATGCAAAAAACAATGGGTACATAAAAGGATGGAACAACAAGTTGATGTCTCTCTCTCTCTCTCTCTCTAAAATCAACTAAATAAAAATTAAAAAAGAGGTGTTATAGGTTCCAAAAAGCTAACTTACACATTTTAAGAACACCAACCAATTATGGACACAAGGTTGTACTGATGTCTGAACTGATTGTCCTGCTGTCTCTGAAGACTAATGTTTCTTATTACAAATTTCTCTGGTACACAAGGGCATTACCAGGCTGGGGGGAGTTAAAATTTATACTAAAAGATAGGCAATAGGAAAATACATCAATTGTAAAAACAAATGCAGGATTCTAAATTTTCTGGAGTCTTGTTCCTTATTGTTCTGAATTAGTCTCCTGTCTTCTGTGCTCTCAGTATACTCCCTTCTAATCTGCCAGCACTTTAGCCTCCAACCCCAAGCCCTCTCTGGTCTGTGGTCATGCATCCTCTAAAAGTGAGGAGAGGAGGAAAAGACTTTTGGCAAGTCCTGTGCTTTAGAAATCTTAGTGCTCCAGGAGCTCAGAAACCATCTTGTTGGGACATGACTTCTCATTTCTCGATCTATTGGTGGTCCCCTGCCTCTGGGGGACCACCAGTAGGCCACCAATTCTCCCAGTCCCTGCATTAGTAGTGTGGCAAGCTGACTTCCACAAAATATTAGCTCACAGAGATTAGTCTGTATTTTATAATCCTCTCAGTACCATTATTTTCTCATATTCTGTTGTGTAGACGGAATTTTGAAACTAAGAATGAAATTTATGTAGTTGTCCCCATCTGACTTGAACAAATAAATAAAGGTATGGGTTATTGCTCAGCTAGCTAACTTCAGACCTGGACCCATCTTCCCATCATAATTTTCCTTTCTGCTTTCTTCGTTATTCCTCTCCCCCATTGTGATCACTGTCTTCCTTTTGCAAACAGTTTTACTCTTACTTGTGGGCCAAGAGCCTATTAATTAAGAGCTGGTACATAGGCCCCGATGGGAGCTTGTTTGGACTCTGCTCATGAAGCATTCTCACTCTAGTTGATTCACGATGTGGCCAGGGGCCAATGGTTTAGTTTTGCTGCAATATTTCCATGAAGGAGCCTGAGCCTGGGACTGGGCAGCACCACTGGCTTTTGGCTCTGCTGAGCCTTCCTAATGTGTTTGTAAATCTTTTGAACTCTGTAAGTAGCCCAGCTCACTAGATCACTTAAGCACAAACCTGGAATCCAGCCACTCTCAAGTACTAATTCTAATATTCCTCATCCAGATTTGAGTGTATCATTTATAAAATGGTCATTAATATTAGTTCCTTCCAAAGGTCCCTAATGAGACATTTTCCTATTGAGCCATTCCTTTGGGGCCTACGTGTGTGTGGAGTGACTTTACTCTCATCTCACAAATCTGGCATCTCAGGGTCTCTCCAATCCAACTGCAGCCCAGTTCTGTGTTCATGCTTCTATATTTTGTTCTGGCCAAAAGGAACTTCTCACTATTTCTTGAGACTTCTCTCCTTTTTGGCTCAAATTCTTGACTCTCTGGAGCTGGACCCTCTGACATACTGTCTGGTAAATGTCTTGTAGAGCCATAGGCCATTGGAAACAGGAGGAACCTAAAGGATCAGAAAAGGCTCATGGAAGTGAGGTGAATGCTCCAGGACAGCGAGGTTGCCCTCAGCCGATCTCTCACTGCTCTGTGAGGGATTTTTTAGGCCAATGCAACAAACTGCTTTGGAATGTACTATTATGATAACTCTGTGTTTTCTTTTTTTGTGTACGTGCCTGTTTCCCCATTGTACTATGGGGAAACCATTGTACTATGAGTCAAGACAGTCTATGCTTCTATGCTAAAACAATGACTCTTAAAGAAAAATATTTCCTTTCCAGAGAAGGCTAGATCTTTCAAGTAGGAATGAAGCAAATGTGATATTATAAAACCCTTGGGGATGAAGGGTGAAAAAGCCTTTAAGCCAACACTCAGTAATGGAAAAATCAATGAAAATGTTCTTAGGAAAAGAAACTGGCCAACCTGTCTTTCTTTGTGGATGTCACATTTTTCTGCTTGAACAGCTGGTCTTCCATCTGATAGATGCAAGGTCCTCGTTGGAAAATGTAACATAAAGATGGCAGGATAATAAATGGTTTTTCAGCTTTGTCAATCACTTATTTTATCTGTCAATAGATTTCCACATTACTTTGTTTCTGATGATTACATCTATATCATTAAGAACATTTTTTATTGACGAGCATTTTAGATGGTGAGCCCATGAGGATTAAATTGCTGGTTAAATTACTGGGACCTCACACAACAAACAATCTCAGATGCAGTCAATGATCAAGGGCAGAGATGAATGTACAGACAGTGTAAAATGAATTTACAAATGATGGACATGAAAGTGGATGGAGTATCTGAAAGGAACTTCATTGCAACTGCAGCCCATGTGCAGTCCTGATTGGCATCATTTGTCTCTCATTCTGGGTTATTGTGGTTGATACCACACCAGACTGAAAATGAGCATTAATTGTAAGAACATTTGTAAATGTACAAGGATATTCTTTGTCAGATTATTTAGAAAAAATCTAGATGTCCATTGATAAGGGTCTAGTTAAACAGATCATGGTACATTAACACAGTAAAATATTATGCAGTAGTTAAAGCAAAAAAAGCAAATATTTCTATATTGATATGAAAAAATTTCTAAGATATACTGTTTAGTTACACAAAAAGACAAGGTGTTGATCAATGAGTGTAGTATGTGGCCTTCTGTGTAAAATACACTGAGTACTAGATATTTGTGTAAACCATGTGTGCATTGAATATTTCAGAAAGAAAACACGAGAAGCTGATACTGATAACTGGTTGTTTGGGGGAGGAAAATTGAGAGAATAGGAAAGTAGGGAGACATTTTCCAGAGTAAATCTTTATGATTGGGTGGCAGCTTTGTCATGTGTCAATTTGCGTAGGCTGAACTAAATTTCCCAGAATTCCCTCTCCTGTCTGTTCAGGTTAGAATAGACCTACAGATAGCCCTACAGAAACTACATAACTAGCTCCCACAATTGCACATAACAAATTCCTTTACGTGTGTGCTTATGCAGGTGTATGTATCTCTCAGTGGTTCTGCTTTTCAACATGTTTTTCAACATGTTCATACATTACCCATTCAAAAATTAAATAAAACCTTAAAGAGATTTAAAAATCAGAGACTGGGTCCTACTATTCAGACCACGTTAGGCGCTGTAGGAGGACAGTTGGCATTCAAGTTAGGAAGGTTTAAAGGTGCTACAAAACTGCTGCAGGAGTCACATGTGGCTCAGTTTTATGAGGAACCTTCTAAGAGAAAAGATGAGACTCTGAAGAATGCTGTTAGGTTCCAGTGACACCCAGAACATCCCACTTGTATCAGTTCATTCTTGTGGCAGAACCAACCAGCCAAATTTATTGGCCTAAAATAGCCTTCATTTTTTTTTTAATCCTCACCCAATGATATCCTTAGTGATTTTTAGAGAGGGGGGAAGTGAGGGGGAGAGGGAGGGAGAGAAACATCAATGGGAGAGAGAAATATTGACCAGTTGACTCTTATATGCACCCCAACCGGGGACCAAACCTGCAACATAGGCGTGTGCCCTGATGGGAATTGAACCTGTGACCTTTCAGTTTATGGGATGACACTCCTACCAAGTGAGCCACACTGGCCAGGTCACAGTCATCATTTTATTTACTCACAATTCTGTGCATCAATGGTTTTTGCTGGGTCAATAGGGAAGTTCTCCTGCTGATCTCCCCTAGGCTGACTCACCAGCTTGGCTGGAGCTACATTGTCTGAGATAGCCTCACTCACATATCACATGATTAGGGCTGGTTGTGGATTGAGTCTTGTCTCTCCAGCAAGCTATTCTGGGCTTATTCATATGCTACTGTGTTCCAAAAGAGAGGGTGCAAGTCTCAATGCTCAAGCACCTTTTAAGCTTCTGCTTACATTTTGTCTGTCAATGTTCCCTTGGCCAAAGCAAATCCCTTGTCCAAGCACAGAGTCAGTGTAGAAGGAGATCATATGAGGATTTGGACACAGGGGTGCAGGATCGTTTAGGGGACATTAATGGAAAAATCTACTATATCAAAATAATTTATCTTAGTCTGTGTCACTGAGGGAAAAGATCGATGAGTGACACTGATGAAAACCCTTTCTAATGTGTGTCTTGTACTTTGTGTCCCCAGGGAATGCCCAGCCTAGAGCCTTGCATACAATGGGTATTCAAAAACTGTTTGATGCTCTAAAGTCTGTAAGATATCACCATCACTAGAGTAGCTGGGCCTTAATTAAGAACACCTTTGACTGTAGCCTGAACCCCACTGGATTCTGGCTGGCTTGAGGTACTGGAGAAGAAACATTCTTGATTTCTGTTTTGGGGTTTATGTACTTCTGGTGAGGTCATTCTATTAGCTTGTGTCTCAACTTTTCTACCTAAAAATTGTGAGCAAATAATATAATTATGATCCATCTGCCTTTCTGGGTAGAATGATTTTATACCTTTGCTTTCGTATCTCATTACAACTTTTAAATGCATCAGAAAATTATCATGGATAAGATTCAACTTTTAAGTGTTCCCAGAAAAATTTCTTCAGTTTCTAAAACTATTTTTAAGGCATTATAAGAAAGTGGTTTAAGAGCACAAATAGTGTTTTTAAAAAAGGTTTATGTTAAGAACCAAAAGTTTCTCTTCTCTTTTTCTTCCTCATACCACTTTCTGTTCTTTATGCTTTTTATTCTGGTGATTATATCTTATTTCTGTATTTTATATCTATTTTGTGAACAGTATACAATTAGTCTTTTTAAAATTCTTAAATTTTTCTATTATGGTTTACATTCAACGTTATTTTGTGTTAGTTTTGGGTGTGCAGCATAGAGGTTAGACAATCATATACTTTACAAAGTGGTCTCCCAATATTTCGAGTACCCACCTGGCACTGTACATAGTTATTACAATATCATTGACTATGTCCCCTAAACTGTACTTTACAGCCCCATGACTATTCTGTGACTGCCAATTTGTAATTTCTAATTCCTTCATCTTTTTCACCCAGCACCCCAACCCTCCTCCCCTCTGACAACCATCAGTATGATCTTTGTATCTATCAGTCTGTTTCTATTTTGTCTGTTCATTTATTTTGCTCTTTAGATTCCACATATAAGTAAAATCATATGGTATTTGTCTTTCTCTGTCTGACTTATTTCACTTATCCTAATCCCTTCCTAGGTTCATCCATGTCATCGCAAATGATAAGATTTCTTTCATTTTTATGACTGAGTAATATTCCGTAACAAACAATTAGTCTTATGTTTTCAATTTGGTTTGTTAATCTCTGCATTTTAATTGGAATGTTTAGTCTATTTATATTTGATATAATTATTTGATTTGTTTAGATTTAAGGCCAATATCTGCTATTTGTTTTCAATTGCCCCATTTATTCTTTGTTATTCTTATCCTTCTTTTCTGACTTCTTCTGGAGTAATCTGTAATCCAGTATATTTTTTAAAATTCCATTTTGTCTACTCTGTTAGATTTTTACTTCTAAGTCTTTGTTTTATTTTTTAGTGGTTGTTATGCAACACTAATTTATGTCTACCTTCAATTAACATTATACTACTTATGTAAAATGTAAGAATCTTACAATAGTAGTAAACTTCCATTTATCATCCCCCTTCTAAATATATGACATTTACTGCACATAATGGCATATATTTTACTTCTACATATGCTATAAACTCACAACACATTGTCACTATTTTTACATTAAATGCCAATTGTGTTTTAAATAAATTTAAAAATGAGGAAAAGGCTCCAAGAATATTTTCAGTTCTGCCTCCAGTTGCCCATTCCCTACTTCCCTCCCAATCCCTCATCCCATTTGGAAGGTCCAGACCCCCAGCTCTGAAAGGGTGGGACCTGGAGCCTCAATCCAGGTTAGATAAAGGAGGCTGTTGTCTTAGTGTGGATTGCTGCCTTTCGTAAGACCATGTCCTTCACCTTGCCATTCACTCCACCAGTTGTGGGGAGACCACTGGGAAGAAATCAGCTGGTGGATCTGGAGGAGTAGGTGGAGGAGAGGAGAGTGGACAGGAAGAAGAGTGGTGTGAGAAAGCAATTAAAAGTTTGGTGAAGAAGCTGAAGAAAACAGGATGATTAGATGAGTTTGAGAAAGCCATCACCACTTAAAATTGTAGTATTTAATGTGCCACATACCAAGCACTTGCTGTGAAATTTGGGGACTGAGTACACCAAATATGATAGAGCAGCGAGATACAATAGGCCTTGACAGCTTCTCTGTAAACCAGGTCTCAGCAGTCATCTTCAGGTATCTCATCGAAAAGGACTGCCACACATTGTATATTGCTGACTATGGTGCTGGCCTGATCTTCACAGTCATCATGAACTCAAAGCAACTGAAAATTGCTAACATGCTTTTAATGATGAAGTGTGTGTAAACCTTTACCATGGCCACAGCATTCAGGCACCAGTTATGCCTCCAGTATTAGTGCCATGGCCCACCAAGATCCCAACAGAGCTATTACCTCTGGATGATTATACCCTCTCCATTCCAGAAAACACTAATTTCCAAGAGGGAATTGAGCCACACAATAATTATATGCTAGAAATCCCACCTTCTGGATATATCAGTGGAAATGGAAAATAAGTGATCAACAGTTTTATCCAAAGTATGAATACAGAACTGTATCCCTAAATCAACCAGGTTCCCGTTTGTCCTATGATGCTCAACTGTTATTACACATTTAAAAGTGAATGCCATGAAAAAATGCTCAACATCACTTACCATCAGGGAAATGCAAATGAAAACCACAGTGGCATACAACCGCATACCTACTGGAATGGTTATAACAAAAACAGAAGGACAATAACAAATGTTGATAAGGATATGGAGAAACTGTAGTCTTCATATGTTGCTGGTAGAAATGTAAAATGGTTCAATTGTTTTTGAAAATTTTCTGTCTCTCACAAATTAAAATATAGAATAACAATATAACCCAACAATTTGACTGCTAGATATTTGCCCAAGAAAACTGAAAAATAAATTTGTACACATTCGTGCTACACATGTACACAAATGTTCGTGTAAGTGTAGTAGTCCAAAAGTAGAAACAACCCAATTATCCATCCAATGATGAATGGATAAATTAAATGAGGTATATCCATATATTGGAATATTATTCAGCCATATAAAGGAATGAAGTATTGCTCCATGAAGTGCAACATGGATGAGCCTTGAAAGCATTATGTTAAGTGAAGGAAGCCAGACACAAAAGACCACAAGGATTCCAATTAGTGCACAAGTGACTATTCTATAATATAGCTGAAATATGGCGGGAGCAAAAACAGGAAAATACAGTAGTCCCCATGTATCCACATGGAATACGTTGCAAAACCATCAGTGGATGCCTGAAACCATGGATGGTGTGCAACCCTGTATACACTACGCTCCTTTTCTTGTACATATATGCCTATGATAAAATTTAATTGATAAATTAGGCACTGTGAGTTATTAATAATAACTAATAAAATAGGACAATTATAACAACAAGCTGTAATAAAAATTAGTTGGATGTGGTATTGCAAAAAAAATGAAGGGTAGGTATTTTATATTTATCCACACGTAGGTTTTTCAGAGTCACCAGTTTCAGAGCTTTTCATTCCTCAGTCTACATCTGTTTTGTATGTATCATTTTCGCCACCTGAAGAGCTTCTTATATTTCTTGAAGTATAACTCTGCTGATCATAAATTTTCTCAGAAATTGTTTGTCTGAAAATGTCTTTATTTGCCTATATTTTTAAAAGACTTTTCACTGGATATAAAATTATGCTTTGTCAGGTTTCGTCATTCAGCACTTTATGCCATTCCATTGTCTCTTGGCTCACTTTCTTACAAAAAATTTTTGTTCCTTTCCGTATATTCCCCCTCCCTTTAGCTGCTTTTAAGATTTTTCTCTTTATCTTTAGTTTGCAGCAAGTTCATGATGTACCTAGGTATAATTTTCTTTGTTTTTATCCTTGTTGGGGTTTTAGAGATTCTTCAATATGTAGGTTGACTTTTTCATCAAATTTAGAAATTTTTGGCCATTCTAGATTCAAATTTCTTTTCTCTCCTGATATATCTTTTATAGCTGAGTCTCCAATTACCTATAGGTTAAATCATTTGAGATTGTTCCACAAGTCATTGAAGTTTTTTATGCTTGTTAGGTGTTTTTTTCCTCTGTTCTGAAACGATAGTTTATATTGACCTATCTTCAAATTCATTAATGTTTTATTCCATAGTTTCCGATATGCTATTAGCTCATTCAATGAACTTTCCATTTCATGATTGATATTAATTTTTTTTAGATTATAGTATTTTTGGCTTTTCAAAAAAGATTTTATTTATTTATTTTTATTGAGAGGGCAAGGGAGGAAGAAAGAGAGGGATAGAAACATCACTATGGGAAAAAAATATCTATCTGTTGACTCTTATATTTGTCCTGACCTGGAACTGTAGTAGCAACCTAGGCATGTGCCCTGACTGAGAATCAAACCCGTGACCTTTCATTTCACAGGCTGGTGTTCAACCCACTGAGACACAACAGCCAGGACTAGTTTTCATTTTTATGCTGTGATTTCTACCATTTGTCTATTCATTCACTGTGTCCATCTTTTATATATATATGTGATTATATATATATATATATATATATGTGATTTCCAACCTCTTCAACTCATGGCACACATAAGCTAATTACTAAAATTCTGCAGCACACCAAAAAATATAGTTTTTGCCAAGCTGATATAAAATACGTATAGTTTTGATTAATTCACACTAGACAGGTATTGTTGTGTTGGCTATTGTCATTTTTTAAAATTTGACAATCTAGGGGAAAAGAGGTCAGTGCTTTGACTAAATAGTCATGTATTGCATGTTTTAAAAATTCTTGCAGCACACCAGTTGAAAATCGCTGATAAATGCCATAGCTGTTTTAAAGTATTTGTCTGCTGATTCCAACATGTGTCATCTCTTAATCTGTTTCTACAGACATTCCTCCCTGTCCCCAGGGTATGTGTCACACTCTCATGCTTTTTTACATGTGAACTAATTTTTGATGGTTTACTGAACCCTGTGGACTCTATTTACGATAGTGTATATTTATTTTATTTTAAAATCTATTGAATTTTGTTCTGGAAAGCAGTTACTTTCTTTGTGGATTAGTTGGATCATATTAAGTCTTAGTTTAAATTTGTGTTGGGGTAGGTCTAAGCTAAGCCTTTACTCTTAGGCTAGAGTAGCCATTTTTCCAACTGTCTCAAATGAATTCTTGGGATATCCAGTAACATCTCTCTGGCTGGTTATAACTCCAATTTTCTCAATGGAAACCTATATAATTTTGTTAACCAATGTCACCCAGAAAACTCAATAAAAAAAGAAAATACTCCAATTTTCTCAGCACTGTCTAATCTCTAGATTCTCTCTGATCACTTCACATACCCCCCAAAAGTGTTATATGTTGCAGAATCTCACTCTGTGCGTGTATGACTTAGTATTTAGCTGAAGACTCAACGAGATCCCTTTGCAGATTTATGGCAATTCCTCTCTGCACAGTTATCTCTGTTACACTTCCATTCAAATTCTAGTTGCTTCAGCAGCCCTATATGCCAGTTTGTTTTTTTCACTCAGAAAAGATTGTTGTTTTCTATTTGGCTCTACTTCCCTTTCCTTTGGTTTGGAAGGTATTCCAAGTAGAAAACTGGGATGAATGTGAGGCTCACTTCTTGTATTTTCCTTCTTCAAGGGCCACATCTTTGTGCTATTTTTTTAATGCCTAAAAGAGTTGCTTCATATATTTAGTTTAGTTTTATAGTTGCTTAAGGTTATACAGTAAATACAAAACTTATCATTCAATTGTGATCAAACTGGAAGCTTATCTTCTATATTCATATTTCTAAATAATGTGGGTCCACTTGATTCACCAGTTTTCTTTCTTTCTTCCTTTCTCTCTCTCTCTTTTCCTTCCTCCCTCCCTTTCCCACTCCCTCCCTCAGCGCATGTGCATCCCTGGTGTCTCTTCCTCTTATTGGATTAAATTAAGTTCTCTACCTTAATTACCTCATTTAATCACCTCTTTAAAGAGCTCATCTACGAACATAATTGCATTCTGAAATACTGTGATTGGGACTGCAACATATGAATATTGAGGAGGTACCATTTTGCTCATAACACTTCCACTGTATTTTTTTTATATATTTCTGGACTTCCTTAGACCTTGTATGTGGAAGTAGAACTTCCTAGATGGGGCCTCTTTAGTTTGACTTCTCCAGAGAACACCTTTCCTGCTTCATCACAGGAAAGTATGGGATAGAGGAATGGTGAGGGTGAGGAATATTTGCCTGACCGTGTAGTGTCGAGGTGGGGCACTGCCTGCTTCTCACACAGACTTCCAGGAGATCCCTCGGTGTTCAGCACCAATCTGAGAGCCCTGTCTTCTGCATTAACTGCTACATTAACTGCATTAGTGCTCGAGCATTTGTGGGGTTTTATAAAATGAATGGCATCGCTGCATATCTCATACACCATCCCCTGCAGCATACTTGGGTTCGACCTTCCTCCTTCGTGCTAAATCAGTTGCTGTTTCCTCATCGACTTTTGTTCTTTCTATATTTTTGTTTGAGATTAAAAATCTTTTAGTTTCATCAAATTTGAATTTTGTGTTAGTTTTTCGTCTTCATTGTTTCAGAATTTTTAAAAAAATTATTTTGAGAAAAGAAGAGAACAGAAATGTCTCCTGTGTCATCTTGGAATCAAATTTTTGAAATTGTATTTCTCACTCTCCTCCTTCTCTTCATTTCCTCCCTTCCTTCCCTGCCCAGTCCCTCACCTGGGCCCAGGATCTCAAAATACTGAAGATCAAATTATTCATATTCTTTAGTACTCTGTCATTTGTGCAAGGCTTTTGTCTTCACATTGGGTGCAGGATGGTAACAGAGACAAAAAAGAAAAAAGTTAACAAACAAATATCTAATTACCGAAATAAACACAATGGAGAAAATTAATATAATGCTGTGAAAGAGAGTAAAAGGGGCTAGTTGTGGGTGGCCAGAAAGGGTTTTCTGAAGAAATGCCATTGACACTAAGACTTGAAAAGGAGTCAGTCCTTTGAAGAGGCCAAACAGTTTAAAGAACTGAAAGGGGCCAGTGAAGCTGGAGTGCTGTAGACAAGGAGAGTGGCTCCTCAGGAGATTGCAGAGATGGGCCTGGGCCAGCCACACAGGGTTTTTCAAGGCAGCTGAGAACTTGACATTTCATCTGAAGTGCAATGGAAAGCCACTGGTGGTGGGAGGGAAGGGAGGAATTTTAAGCAGAAGAGTTTCATAGTTTCTGTAGTAATAACTTTTAAACATTGCTGTATATGCTGTGTGTGCAACAATTGGAGGTGCCGGTAGGACTGAAAGTATGGGGGATGGACAGGGGGCTGTTGCAGTAGTCAGGTGGGGGGTGGGGGTGGCTTTGACTGGGGGGGTGCAGCAGGGAGATGGCAAGAAGTAAGAGGAGTCAGGGTTTGTTTGGAGGTAGACTAGACAGGGTTTGAGAAGGATTGAATGGGAGGAGTGAGGTAGGAGGGTGCAGGAATTTATAGATGGGATGCACGGGAGCCTGTAATCACCTCCCGCAGCCCTCACAACTTACTTCTCAGATATTGGTTTCTTTGTATTGTCCTTTGACATGGCTGTCCTAGGATACCACGCATCTGTGCTGAGGGGCTGGGAGTTGTCCAAGTGCTTAGATGTGAAATGGGATTTTTGAAAAGAGGTCCACATTTATTTCAGAGCATTGCTCCTAGGTTGTGGGAGAGATAATAATAATTAAAATGATGACTGTGATGATAATAATAGCTAACATTTGTTGAGTACCTACCATGGCCAGGTACACACAACACCCTATGAAAGGTCAAGTATCATGTCCTAAGTCACACAGGTAGCGAGTGGACAAGGCAGGACATGACCCCAGCCAGCCTGGCTCTAGAATGTACCATTCTGCTATTTAATTAGCTCTGACTGTCGGCAGATAAATCTTGCCCGAAGTTCCATCAAGCACCCTTTTTGGTTGTGTGACTGGTAAGAGCAAGTTCAAAAACAATCAGTATTTGAGACAGAGCCTAGAATTTCAGAACCAAAATGAAAGACAAGCACCACTACTAATATCATCACTGACCAAACAAGAGCCTGAAGAGGGAGAGGGGCCTACCCTGGCCGCTTCAGAAGTGAGGAACCTTTTCAGAAGCCTGAGGTTTCCACTGGCTCTTTCTGAGTTGGGCAAGTCACTCACCTCATCTCTGGTAACTTTGGCTCTGCGTTCCTCCTGCCAGGGACTGGGACGAAGATGAGTCAGCTTTTAAACCTTCATCTGGGAGCTAATCATTAACTCGCCCAATTTCTGTGCCTACTGGGCCTAAGCTCCCACCCCAGCTCAGACACTGGACAGTCTGGGACACCATCAACCTTGGAGATGGCAAGGCTGTACGTTTTTAATTACAGGGAGACATGCTTATCTCTGGTGCTCCTTTTCTCCATTAATTTACACCTTCCCTTATCTTTTCCATCTATTGTCTCTTCGCAATGATCAGTGGTGCTCCTGCCTGTCACTGTGCATCTGAGTGTAGGCACGCCTGTCCCTGGGCTGACCCCTCGGGGAGCCTCATTTGTCTCCCTGCCAGCACTCCCTACTCCTGACCCTGTCCAGGCTCTCTTTGATCTGCTCCTGCTCCCCTCTGCCTTCACCTACAGTCCTCCTTTCTCTTTCAGCCAGGGTCCCTGCCCATTCCAGGAATTCTCCTGACTCCGGGAGACAGTGTTTCTGGGAGCAAGCCTCTTTGTCCCTCCAAAAGGACAGGAAGGCAAGAAAGGGAAATGGTCATTTGCATAGCCAGAGGAATGGGCCTTGAGAACACAGAGGGTGTGGGGCCCCTGGGCTCCTAATCAAAAGGAAAGGGGGTCAGATCAGGGAGGCAGGAAGTGGGGCCAGCTTTACTTCGCTCCTTCCACAAGCAGGCATGCATAGAGCTCCTACAGGATGCCAGGCGCTGCAGACATGGCCAATTTGTAAAACTGGAGAACACCTGGTGTGCTGGCTGACCAGCCCCTTCCTAACCCTGGACACTAAAACTGTTGAGGCAGGAGAAAGAACTTGGCCTTGGCAGGCAGAAAGCTGCCCAGGCACCCAGATGTTGACTCCTGGTAGGGGATGTCCTATGAAGGAGCCCCCAGCGAGATGCCTGGCTCTGTTTCTCTGATTTGGCTTTGTTTATGCCTGAGCTAGCCCTCAAGTCCTCCTGTTAACAATGCCTGTTTCCAGCTTGTGTCAAAGGATAACCGTTAAAGCTCATAGGGATTTCCATGTCCCCCTTTTCTCTAGGTGTCTCTCCAGTCCAGAATTTCTCCCCAAAATGCCAGTGCTGGGCTGACCCTGGGCATTCTGCCACCTATAGCAAATAGAAAAAATGTGCCCTTACTGTAGCCATCAGTGTTGCTGTGACCCGCCGGCGGGGGGAGGGGGGCTCCGGCTGGGCAAGCACACCAGCTTGAGAGAGGGAGCCCTCCAATGCCCAGGGTGGGGGCCAGTCAGGCCGTCTTGCTGGGTGTCAGAGGAGAGCCCAGCACTGCCAAGGCCTCTGAGCACCTCTGGGCAGCTCTTCACAGTTTCCAGTGTTTATTTTCAGGTCAAAAGGCTTGGTATTAAAAAAAAGAAAGAAAGAAAAAGAATAAGACCCAAAAACGTGAGGGTGAGGGTGGGGTCAGGTTTTCGGAAGGCCTTTTTCTTTTGTTCCACATGAACTGGGGCCACGGGGAGGTTTGGAGTGGAGGAGTAACATGACTTGACTTTTAAGAGAACTGCTCTGGCTATTGGAGAATGCTTTGGAGGTGGGTGTGAATGGGAGCAGGGAGCCCATTGCCATAACACAGGGGTGATGATAGCTTGGACCAGGTGGTCACCATGGATGTGATAAGAAGGCCTTAGATTCTGGATATATTTTGAAGGATAGGATTGGCAGAATTTTCTGATGGAATAGATGTGGCTTATGAGAGAGAGAGGAGTCGGAAATGACTTCAAAGGGCTTGGTCTCAGAAACTGGAGGAACAGAATAGTCATTTGCTGAAAAGGGAAAAATAGATATATATGTATAATC
The DNA here is from genome assembly GCA_004027475.1 of Anoura caudifer. Taxonomy (NCBI): domain Eukaryota; kingdom Metazoa; phylum Chordata; class Mammalia; order Chiroptera; family Phyllostomidae; genus Anoura; species Anoura caudifer. The sequence goes on along the minus strand of PVKU01000663.1, from coordinate 180,819 downwards.
AGCGCATGCAGCAAGTCTGCATGCACCCCCTTCTGGTTCCACCGCAGCTGCACTCATGGAGTGGAAGGGAGGAACGCTGCCTTTGGTACCTGGCAGGGGGCCTCACACGTTGTCAACAGGCCATGTGGAAGCAATGGGAAAAAAGTGAAAATGAACAGAAAAGGAGAGCAAATATTTGTCTAATGGTATCCAAGCAGATCTCAGGCTTGTGCGGGCCAAGTGTGGGACAGGACAATGGGTCAGGGGATACTGGGGTCGGCACGAGCACCCCTGTGCGTTCTCATCAGCATTTGGTCTCTCTAACTTCATTTAAAAAGTTGTAAAACTGTGATAATAATGCAAACTAACAAGAGCTTTCACAGACATGTTGTAAAGATAAATAAGGCACTTAATATGTAGATTTCTGAACAAATTCTAGAATAGGTGCTATATAAAAGCAAGGTATTATTACAGAAACAAAAATGACTTTCTTAACCAGCTTCCCTTTTCCAGCAATCTTAGCTATTTGAACTATGCATGAAGACAAAGAAGTCAGAGAAGAAAAAATATCAGCTAAAGCTCAGGGACTTTATAAATTGGAGAGCTTCATAGGTTCTCTCTTGGAGCCCAGGAACTGTCCTTTTACAGACCTTTGTGACTGATTTTGATTGTCTAGTGGATCAGGCCAGAGCAGGAGGCAGTACAGTGGAGTGGTTAGCAGCATGAGCTCTGACTGTGGGCACACAGCTTCTCCTCTTGCCTCCTGCTGTGTGAAGAAGGGCCAGTTAGTTCTCTCTCTAAAACTACAAGCCCTCGTCTGTAAATGGAGGATAATAACAGTACCTGCTTCACAGGGGACTTACAAGGACTAAATGAAGAAATATTTCTGAAGTGCTTAGCACAGTGCCAGATGCGTGGTAACTGCCAATTAAATAGCTGTTAATATTAGAAATATTGTTATTATTAATATCAGCAGCAAAATAGATGTATAAGTTAGAATTTTTAAAACAATTTTTAAAAGTTACAGCCTAGCATTGAGGGAAAGAGGAAAAATTATAAAAAACATGAGCATAAAATTAAAAATAATAAATTCAGTGTCAGTGTGAAGAAAAGCTGTTTGATGCACTTTAATAGCACATGGAGACGTCACGTTGCACAGCGTGAAGTGCAATCACCATGTAATTAACACTGCCCTGAGTTACCAGGGGAATGTTCAGCACACCCTATTTTACATTCTCTGGTTTGGAAGGCACAATGCAACTAAAACAAAGTTTTTGTGCAGGCACTGTGTGCAACAGGTTGCAAACTAATAATGCCAAATAAATACAATTACTTTATTTGAAAAGTTGCAGGGATTTACCCCAAGGACAACTTGAAAAATTATTACATTTCCTGTGGGATATGATTATTTTTAGAAAAATACATTTAGGGTACATCATAATCTCCTCACATATAAGCCACTGAAGTTGTCTCATGTTTTTAAAATGTTAGGTTCAAAACCCGCAAAACTTTACACAGTGGGTTTCCAATTCGATGTCTAGAATTAATGGAAGTATGAGGTGAATAATCTTCTTGGGATGTAAGTCAGAGATGGAACTGGCTAGAGATAGTATGTTTTCAAGCATATTAACAACACACATGTGCATGCACACATACATATACATACACCCAGTCACATGACATTGATTGCAGGAAAATATGTTTCCAAACCACAAATTAGTATCTACCAGATGAGAAATACAGATGTCCCTAAGGGGATAGTGGGGTAGAATACTTAAAATGTAGAACTTAAACCCTCCAATACTTCCAAGTTCTCACCTGGTACAGCTCTTTCTCTATTTTCTGAGCAAACAGACCCTGGGCTTCCCAGGGCCAAGTGGGAAGAGCTCCAATTTGGTTTCTTGGGTTCATTTCTTGTTCTTAATTTGTTCCAATAATTTCCTTCTGGTCCCTTAGCAGGTTACCCATTGGGCTCTGTCAACTCAAACATTCACAGGTTGTTTCTTTGGTGGGTGGTGGGGACGGGTCTCACTCAAATTCCCATCCCCAGCTCCTAGCATAGAATTTGGTACTTAACAGACACTCAGTAAATGTTTGTTGAATGGGATTGGATTAGCATAGGCTGAGACTTAGCAGCACTTCCTCACTTCCTGAGCCACCTGGGTTCATATGGCCTGGAGTACCTTAGAGGAGACAGCAAGCCTGGACCCAGAGATGGCCTGTTCCTCCACCCCTAGAGGGGGCGCTGCCCAGCCTGGCACTGGAGGGTATTCAGCCAGGCTCTGCTTGAAGGCCAGTGATAGGCTGAGCACGTGTGCATTGCCCTGAAGCAGCATTTTCCCAAGGCTTGGCTGTGCTAATTATTCCTTCCCCTGCTGGTGTTAAAACCTTGGGCTTGAAAATGAAATCAAGGGAGGGGTGTTGAGGGGCACAGAGGAAGGAAAGGAGTTAATAAGCAGAACAAGGTCACCCATCTGCTGTCGCTGTCCACATTCCTTATCTCTGACGCCACCAGCCCAAGGTCTCCTCTTTTTATTAAAACAGTTGAATCACTTAAAATGATAAAATTAACTTAATTCCAGCCTTCTGCCTTAGACATAACAGAGCTCGCTTTGATATTGGGGCTGCCCTGATGGGACAAGGCATGTCTCTTCCCTACAAGCCTGCAGTATGAGAGGAAATCCAACTGCTGGTGGGAGGTTAGTGGGACCGCCGGCACCAGGTCTCCTGCATGTCATCTCAAGGCTGGTGGCAGTTTTGTCACCTGAGCAGACAGATGTTCATGTCTGTGAGGCTCTATTTCCTGGGCAGGTGACAGACAGACTCCAGCTCTCCGACAAGGTTGTGACAATACCTTGTCATTCCACACCTCCGCAGGGGAGAAAGGATGAGCTGACCAGGCACCTCAAGGCCAGGAAGCCAGAAAGCCAGAACACCTTGAAGTCCATGGTGCTCCAGTGCACAGTGCAGTGGCCCTTGGCATGGTCTGTGTACCGGCAGAGACACAGAGAAGTGCAGGGCAAGCTCCGCCCTTCTCAAGAGGGGCTGGGATGAGGGTAAGTTCCGGTAGAATCCAGGAGTTGTGTGATCCTGGGCAAGTCTTCAAGTCTTGACTTCTTCAGCTGTGAAATAGGAATAGTGATGACTATGTCTGAGGATTAAAGGAAATAGTGTATTAAAATGTTCTAGCACCTCTTTGGCCTATTGTGGTGTTTAATTAATGTTTGTTTGTTCAATTATCCCTAAACCAACCCATTATATAAATATTGTTGCCACCACAAAAACCAAAGCAAAGAAACCAAAGCAAAGGTAAAAGCAGGGGGGAAGGCTGATACAGAAATTCCTTCAGGATTAAAAAGAAAATGGAAGCATAATAAATGTTGTTATGTACTTACCATTTTCATCCCTGCTCTCTTAAGATATAATTGACACATAACCTTGTGTACGTTTAAGGTGTACAACATAATGACTTGATACATGTGTATGTCATGAAATGGTCACCACAGTAAGGCTAGTTAACGCCTCCTTCAGTTTCCATAATTACCTCTGTTTTTTTATTTTGCTTTAAGAATATTTAAGGTCTGCTCTCTTAACAACGTTAAAGCATATGATACAGTACTGTTAACTGCAGTTGCCTTGCCTTACATTAGGTCCCAGAACTGACTCATCTTGTGACTGGATGTTTGTGTCCTTTGATCAGCTCCTTCCTGTTCCCTCCACTCTCCCACCCCAGCCCCTGGTAACCATCACTCTGCTGTGTTTCTGTGCATCCTACTCTCTTAGATTCCACTGATAAGTGAGATCATCCAGTATTTGTTTTAATCTGTCTGACTTATTTTACTTAGCATAATGTCCTCAAGGTCCATCCATGTTGTTGCAAAAGGCAGGATTGAATGATATATATGTGCCATATATATATATGATATATCATACATAATATATATATGATTATTTTTTCAATATTATTTTGTATTAGCTTCAGGTGTATAGCAGAGTGGTTAGACAATCATATACTTCATAAAGTGTTCCCTCTGATATTTGCAGTACCCACCTGGCACCATACACAGTTATTACAATATTATTGACTCTGTTTCCTATGTTGTACTTTACACCCATGACTATTTTCTAACTACCAATCTACTTCTCAATCCCTTTACCTTTTCCTTCCAGCCCCAACACCTCCTCCCCTCTGGCTATCATCAGTCTGTTCTCTGTGTTTTTTACTCTGTTTCTGTTATGTATGTTCATTTATATTGTTTAGATTCCACATATAAGTGAAATCATATGGTATTGTCTTTCTCTGACTGGCTTATTTCACTTAGCACAATATCCTCTAGGCCCATCCATGCTGTCATAAATAAAAGATTTTGTTCTTTTTTATGGGAAATCCATTTTTTAATCCAATGACACATCTTGGTGATCAGGTTGTATAATTACCTATAGATCTGCTTCACTTCTTTTAAAGAATGACTGCAAAATAGTCTATTACATGAATGTATCAGGCTGCTACTGATTGACAGGTTTGTGTAATCTTCTGCTGTGGCCAGCCTTGTGACCTGCATATCCTTGTGCATTCTTCCTGGAGCACACGCGTCAGTACACCTGTAGCCCTATTGTTTCCCACACCTTAATTAGCAATTTGAGTGAAAATATAGAAGGCACATTTTCGATTTTGCTTTAAAAGGGAGAGCTACTACTATTGGTGGGCAGAATTCCATGTCTGTGTTCCCTAGATTACCATATATAACATATATGTATTATATCTATAATTTATATATTGAGTACCTACTATGTGCCAGATACTATTGCAGACACTTAGGGTCCATGAGTGAATAAACCAACCAAGTTTCTTTCCTTCATGGAGGTGATAAGCTAGCAGGGGAAGACAGGCAGTAATTACATAATAAATAAGAAAATTGCATAGTATGCCAGAAAGAGATAAGTGCTGTGGGAAATGGGGGGAAGGTAGAGCAGGGTAAGAGGGAATGTAGAATTCTAGGTCAGGGCATGACCCCATAGGTCTCTAAGTTTCATAACACACTCTTGTGCTTTAAAGCATGGCACATAATGGCAAGGACACACTCCAACTGTACTGAACAGAATTCAAACAAATGCAAAGTTCTCTACCTGGGTCTGCAGACTCTCAGGGTCTCAGGGTCTTAGCCTCTCGAGGCAGCAGTGGGATTGCTAGGGGGGTCTGGAACACCTTTTAAAAACTTCCCCAAAGCCTTTCAACACTAGCACCAGAGGGCAAGGCCTAATGTTGCCAGTTCTGAGACAGCTTGTGGGGAGGTGATAATGTGAGAGACAAATCCAGAACGTGGAAGAACTCTTCCTATTGGATGGAATAGAGCAGCCACACTCCCCACCCCATGCTCCTCCTGCCTTGTGATTCTTCACTTTACCACCAAGATGCTGTAAGAGGCAAGGTATGTGTCAGAATGCATCTTCTACCCCTTATTCATGTAGTCGCTTACCTTGTGAGGTAAGGGCAGTTCCACTGCCCTTTGAGAACCGAGGACCATGTGGGCCCTCTCCTCCAAGCAGATCTCCAGGCTTACACACACAAATTTTGCCAGCAAAGTCCACAGGTCACAGCCCAGGGGCTCCATGCTGTTTTGACAACTATTTCCTCTGCTTTATATTGTTCATGTTTGCACAATGGATTGAAAAGTTTTTGACAGTGGGCACCAGTCCTAAGTCATCTTGGTATTGCTGCCCCCCAACCCCTGCCAGCCTCCACACAGTTTCTGGCACATTCTAGAAGCTCATTAAATAATTGAATTGAAACCCCACCATAGGGACAGTTGATTTCTTGTTAACAGAGAAACTAGGGTTCTTTTTTTTCTCAAATGGAATTGATATGCCTCAAAGGGAGAAAAATACAGGTCTGCACTCAAAAACAACGTGCCTTAGGTGGGGGCACACACAACAATACGGCTTTTGCTTCTGCCCTTACAGATGCAGGCTAAGTACGAGGAAGTGGATCTATATAACAAGGCATCTTTAGATTTTTTTTTCCTTTTGCCCCAACCTTGTGCTGTGGCACTTGAATAATCCTGGTTTCCGGAGAGCAGACTACTGTAATGATAATCCAGGAAGTAAATTGCCCTTTGAAAAGCAAGGAAGAAACCAATCGACTAAGTATTTATTTGTATTTAATGCTTCAGGGCTTCTGTTTCCAGCTTTGAAGAGTTCCTGGCAAACGCTTCTTGAAGTCATTAATCCTAGGGGCAAATCTAAATGTTTTGGAGGCAGTTCCTGGCCCCTGGAGCCTGGCACATTGTGTTTATAACCTGTGGGCTTTCCAGAAAGACAGGACGGGGATGAGGGAGAGGCTGGTGGCAGTGAAACAGAAAATAAGAAATTGCTCTATTTTGAATCTGTACTTGAATTTTTGGTCAGAATGAATTCTCCCGAACTGATTGATTTGGTATGTTTCAAGTGGGGATGAACTGCCCACACCCTTCTGCACAGAGGTCAGGCAAGGACACACCGACTCCAGAGCCTTGTCTTCCTTCCTCCAGCCCGAGTCTGGGGATCCCTGTTGAGAGAATCAGCTTTGACCCACCTCCGTGACTGGCTCCAAAAGCACCTACATTCATTCATCCATTTATTTTCTTTCTTTCTTTCTTTCTTTCTTTCTTTCTTTCTTTCTTTCTTTCTTTCTTTCTCTCTTCTTTCCTTCTTTCTTTCTTTTTTTAAATGTGCAAGCAATCTTTTTTCCTGATAGAAAATTGAGAAATGCAAATAAGCAAAAAGAAAAGGAATGCTACATGACTCTCCCTCTCAAAGTCAAACATGCTGTCCACATTTTATTTACTTATACATACATATGTATAAAAAAGTGTTACTTTATACATATGATTTTATGGCCTGTTCTTCTCATTTTAATAATATTTTATGGTAGATCAGCAAAACATACTAAGAATGTTTTTTTAATCCTCACCTGAGGACATGCTTCTTGATTTCAGAGAGAAGGAAAGGGAGGGAGAGAGAGAGAAACATTGATGTGAGAGAGAAACATCGTCCAGTTGCCTCTTCCATGTGCCTGGACCAAGGACTGAACCTGCAACCCAGGCGTGTGCCCTGATAAGGAGCCGAACCTGACACCTTTCAGTTTACGGGAAGACGTTCCAACCGAGTTTCACCAGCTAGGGCAACAGTGTTGTTTTTAACGGCTGCCTAACATATCATTATATGACTGTACAAACTGTATGTGACCGGTTTCCCTGTTTGGAGATTTAATAGCTACATTTGTTTGCTAGGCTGCTGTAATAAAGTACCACAGACTAAATGGCTTAAACAAGAGGAATTTATTTCCTCACATTTCCGAAGGCTAGATAGAAGTCTAAGATAAAGGTGTCAGCAGGGCTGGTTCTTCTGAGGCCTCTGTCTTTGGCTTGTAGATGGCTGCCTTCTCCCTGGGTCCTCATGTGGCTTTCCTTCATGCCTGTGTCCAGATTTCCTTTATAAGGGCCCTGGTCATATTGGATTAGAGCCCACCCTAATGACCTCATTTTAATTTACCTATTTCTTTAAAGACCCTGTCTCCAGATAGTCATATTCTGAGGTAATGGAGGTTAGGACTTCAATATTTGAATTTTGAGGGTTACAATTCAGCTCATAATGATAGCTAATATTTTTAAAAGGCTTACCATGGGCCAGGACCTGGGCAGATTGCTTAACATATGTCATCTGACTTAATCCTCTAATCACCCTAAGACATAGGTACTATTATTACCCCCATTTCACGGATAATGAAACTGTGGCACAGAGAGGTTTAGTAACTTTCCTCAATGTCACACAGCTGGTAAGGATGTGGTAGAGTTGCATTCAGACCAGCTGGTTTAGCTTGAGTCTGTGCTTTCAGGCATTTTGATACCCTTATAAAGTATCACCCCTATAAGTTAGCATTTTTACTATTATTTTCTGTATACTTGTCTGATTCTCTAGGATAGAATTTCAGGGTCAATGTATTTGAGCCAGTTTAGTGCTTTTAAATTGCCCTCCACAATGCCTGTACCCATTTACATTTCCAGCAGTAGGGTGCGAGAGGGGTGCAAAGACAGCTCTTGGTCATTGGGTCCAAATTCTTGTGTGTGGGGGTGCATGCATGCGCAGGTGCACACACATATCTGAGGTTTCATGAAATGGAAGCACAAACTAAGAAAAATGAGCTATGTGGAGTTCATCTCTTAGACTTCCATTCTCTGTCCATCCTGTGGTACAAAGAAGTGTATCAAACTCTGACTTTCAAATGACACAGTCAGTTTGGTGACCAATGTACATAAACACATTATCTTAGAAGCAAAAAGGAAAATCCCATAAAAGTGCTTTTTGGTGTAGTTTTTCCCTAAAGTCAGGTTTTTTGAGATATACAGTATACACAGTGAAATTTGCCTGTTTTATTTACAGTATTATGAACTCAGATAAAGACATACAGTGTGTAACCACCACCACAATCAGGATGTAGGTCATTTCTATCAGTCTTAAAGTTCCTTCGTGCCCTTGAGTCATCAAGCTCCTACCCTCAGCCCCTACCGGCAACTACTGATCTATGTTTGCCCTATAGCTTTGCATTTTCCAGGGCGCTTCATAAATAAAATCTTAGAAACAGGCCCTTTGAGTCCAGTTTCTTTCACTTAGCGTAATGCATCTGAGATTCATCATCTTGCTGCAGGCACCCAGAGGTTGTTCCCTTTGTTGCTCAGTAGTGTGGATATAAACAGTATGGAAGCAAGCAGAAAATTGTCACAAGTTTTAAGCTCATTCACTTGTTGAATAGATTCTTTCCAGCTCTTTACTGGTGTGAATAAAAGCCACTATAAATATTACTGTACATGTTTTTTCATTAATTTTGAGTATACACTTAGAAGGATTGCTAGATCACATGGTAAGTGTATGCTTACCATGCGCCAGCCCAAGGTTGCCAATGTTTTCTGTTATGTTTTCTTTTAGAATTTTGCAGTGTTTGGTTTAATGCTTCGGTTTATAATCCTTTGGGAGTTAATTGTTGTATATGATACAAAGTACAGGTTGGTTCTTTTATTTTTGCTCATGGATATACAATTGTTTCAGCTCTATTTGTTAAAACATAAAAGTGTCTTCTGACTTCTGATACTTAATAAATCAGTGAAGAATGTGAATGACTTCTGCTGTATTCTAGAGGTGGTGAGGCCTGGACGTGGCTGCTGAAAGATCCAGCTTCACAGAGGTCGTGCAGAGCCCACCACTGCTCCTCTTGCCAGCAGTGTTACCTGTGGCTGCTGAGGGGGAGGGCTCCTAAGGCACCTTTCAGGGGCTCATTAAAGACGGCACCTGAGAGCAAGCAATGTCTGGGGTTCCGAGGGCCAGGTGGGAGCCAGTGACAGTGTTAGGGATGAGTGAAAAATACTTTAGCATCCTGAGCCAGGTGTATCTTCAGGTTGGCTTCAATGGCCTGGGAACAGGCATTTGGGGCCCTTTCTGATGAAAGCGTGGCCCCAAACACTCTTTTGTGTGGCACAGCATAAGAAGCATTTGGTGGGTCTGGGAACCTCCCTCTCATGTGAGGGAAACCTTGTTTGTAGGGTCCACTGGCATCCCAGGGGTGTACTTTCCATGCTCTCTCAACTCCCATATAAATCTGCTCCTTCGTTGCTCAGATAAACACTTTGAGGCTGACAGAGGCTGAGGAATGTGATCAAGGTCACGCAGCAGACACGTTCTGCTGCCCCTGGTTTTGTTTCCTGCTGTCTTGAGTATCCATAGCTGCCTCTCATCTCCTCAACGTCATCATGTCCAAATCACAATTCCTAGTTCTCTCTCCTCATTCCAAACTACTTTTCAACTTGGGTGTCCTCTCTTGGCGATGTTTCACCAAGCACCCTGTTATTGAAACAAGAAACCAGGGGAGCCCCTAGACACATACCTACCCTTCACCTCCTGTACCGGATCAGTCACTATGCTCAAACACATGTACCTTCCAAACACCTCTTACATGTGTACCTTCCTTTTTGTCCCCTCCTGGTACTCCCTTGGTTCAGAAAGTCACCATCTATCATCTGAACATGAATTATCCTCCCAGCTGGCCTACATTCTCCCAATCTTCCTTAACCAAGCTATTGCTTGCATAGCCAAACTGATCCTTCCAGAATGCAGTCTTGATAATGTCACTCCGCAGCCTAAAACTCTGTCATGGCTCCGTGTTGCCTCCCTGATAAAGATCAAACTCTTCAGCTTGTCACCCTGGTCTCTGTGTGGACTGGGCCTCATGCCCTCTCGCCCCTTGTACTTTAGCAATAAAAAGGTCTTATTATACGTCTGCTTTTCTCTATGACAGCAATCTCACTGTAACAATTTGTTTACACACCTGTCTTCCTCACTAGACTGTGACAAGTTGGAGGGCAGGGCCTGTATTTTGCTTGTTGTAGCCTATCTCATGGGGCCTGGCATGAAGTCATTGCAGTCATTCATTTGACAAATATTTGTTTAATGTACACCATCACTTGTCGAATTTATAGCATACATTAGAATGTCATGTTGTCCCTTTGTCAGAGTCTAGTAATAATTTTAACTGAAGATTGGGAGTGCCATATTAGGACAGTACGGAATGCTCACCAGTTTGGAGTCATTTTCCAAAAGTAAAGGATGGCTGTAAATTAAAATGCTGGCATCTGAAACTCTCCTGTGAGAATAACCCTGTTTCATGCTCAATTGTGCATTTTGCTCACTGGAAAATGTGGTCAACTTCTGGTCAAGATGGTGGCACAGGCAGACATGGCTCACCTCTTAGCATAACCACATCAAAATTACAACTAAAATACAGACGCACTATCACTTAGAACCATCAGAAATTGAGTTGAATGGAAGTCTGACAACTGTGGAACTAATGAGACCACATCCATCCAGACTGGTAGGAGGGGCACTGACATGGAATGGGCTGATCCCATACCCACATGTGGTGGATAAAAATTTGGGAGGGATATCTTGGGAGCAAGGAGTCCCAGCCCCATATCAGCACCCCCATCCCAGAGTACCAGTGCCAGGAAGATAAGTCCCCAAAACTTCTGACTGCAAAACCCAGTGGGGAATGAGTCAGTGGAAGAAACTGCTAGAGCTCCAAGCAATTCCTTTTAAAGAACCCCCACACAGACTCACTTACTCAGACTCACTTCCTCTGAGCTCCAGCACTGGGGTGGCAGCTTGAAGGGCACCAGTGGCATACTGTGAGTGGCATTGGTGGGAGAGGCTGAAATGTCTGGCATCAGGATGACCAGAGACTATTGTCCATTTTCTGAGCCCTCCCCCCACAGAGCCACAGAGCCAGAAGGCTGGTGTCATATCTGAGACTCTACTACTAATGTTTGACCTGCCTTGGCTACTACTATTTGACCTGCCTTGGAGATCCACAGAGACTTTGCCCTACCCAACTTACAGGCCCACCCAATCTGCTTTTCCATCTGAATGGCTGATCTTGGCTCATACTTCACAACTGCTACATCATAACAAACAAGCAACAGCTGGCCTCAGTGGGCCGCAGAGGTAGCAATAGCAGCAGCCAGCCTAGATCCACAGTTTGGCTTCACCTGGGAATCTCCAAGTCCTGCACAAGTAGCAGCCATCTCAGATTGCTTTATAGCTCAGACAATGTGTCCTTGGGAAAAACACAGGTGGGGTCTGACCTTGGCCTGCATCACCCAGGAAACCTGAGGGCCAGCACACCCATTGGGCAGCTACAGACCATGTCAGAGCACCACCACCCTGATTCAGCACCGTTGATCCTCCATGGAGGGCAGAGATTGGTAGTAAGTGGTCACAGCCATTCCTTCCAGATGACTGGCCTGGGCAAATCCCTCCCAGTCATCTGCCAACAGCAAACAAGGCTCAACTATAAGAGGGGGTGGTACTCATCTCACATGAAGGGTGCAACTCAAGCACCCAGTTTGGGTGATAGGGGAGGCTGTGCTACTGGACCCTATAGGACGCCTACTACATTAGGCCATACTCTGAGACACAGAATCAAAGCAGCTCTACCTAATACATAGAAACAAACACAGGGAGGCTGCCAAGTTGAGCAGACAAAGACGCATGGCCCAAAAGAAAAAACGGATCAAAACTTCAGAGAGAGCTAATTGAAGTGGAGATAAGCAATCAATGAGATGCAGAGTTCAAAACACTGGTTATAAGGATGCTCAAGGAACTTAGTAAGGACCTCAGCAGCATAAAAATGATCTAGTCAGAAACAAAGGATACACTAATTGAAATAAAGAACAATTTACAGGGGAACAACAGTGGGGTGGTTGAAGCTGAGAATCAAATCAATGACTTGGAGCATAAGGAAGCAAACGGCAACTAATCAGAACAAGAAGAAGAAAGAATCCAAAAACATGAGGATAATATAAGCAGCCTCTGGGACAATTTCAAGAGGTCCGACATTCGCATCATAGGGGTGCCAGAAGGAGAAGAGGGGCAAAATTAGAAATCTACTTGAAAAAATAATGAAAGAAAAATTCCCTAATTTGGCAAAAGAAATAGACATGCAAGTCCAGGAAGCTTAGAGAGTCCCAATCAAGAAGGATGCAAAGAGGCCCACTCCAAGACACATCATAATTAAAATGCCAAAGGTTAAAGATAAAAAGAGAATCTTAAACACAGCAAGAGAAAAAGCAATTAGTGTCCTACAAGGGAGTTCCCATAAGACTGTCAGCTGATTTCTCAAAAGAAATTTTGCAGGCTAGGAGGGATTGGCAAGAAATATTCAAAGTCATGAAAAGAAGGGACCTATAGCCAAGATTGCTCTACCCAGCAAAGCTGTCATTTAGAATGGAAGGGCAGATAAAGAGCTTCCCAGACAAGAAAAAACTGAAGGATTTCATCATCAACAAATCATTATTATATGAAATGTTAAAGGGAATTATTTAAGAAAAAGTAGAAGATCAAAATTATGAACAATAAAATGGCAAAAAGTACATATCTTTCAACAATTGAATCTAAAAAACAAACTAAAAGCAAACAAGAATAACAGAGACAGAATCATGGATATGGAGAGTGTTTTGATGGTTGCCAGATGGGAGGGGTATGTGGGAGAATAAGTGAGAGGTGGAGGGATTAAGAAGTAAAAATCGGTAGTTAGTTACAGGATAGCCATGAGGATATACAGTATAGGAAATGGAGTAGCTGAAGGACTCGTAGGCATGACCCATGGACATGAACAATGGTAGAGGGATTGCCTGAGGGAGTAGGTGGTACTGGGTGGAGGGGGCACAGGGGGAAAAGTCAGGACAACTGTAACAGCATAATCGATAAAGTATAATTTTAAGAAAATGTGGTAGTTTTGAGTTATAAGCTTTGGGGGTGGGGCATCTTTCAGGCTGTTTGGTGATGGGAGAGCCTGTTTCAAACAGACTTCATTATTGTGCCCCCCATCTCCCTGCCCCATCCAGGCTGCTTCCCCTGTGTACCCATTATCGGTTAATGTATCAGGGGACCATCAGTCTCCCACCTGCTTTCCTCTCATCACACCCAATGTCCCAGCCTCTTGGGACTTCTCTGAATTCTCTGAGAATGCCACAGACACTCATGCTTTTCTTCTTTTGTATGTGCCAAGCCTGCAATGCATATCTATAATTGGTGTGTTCTGCCTCTTTGTTGTGTGTTTTTGTGTGTATGTGTGTTATGTGTGTGTGCATCTTTGTTGTGTGATTTGTAGGTTTATGTGTATGCATGTGTTTGTGTGTATCAGTGTGTTTCTGTGTGTGCATATATGAACACGTATATGTGTATGCGCTCCTTGACTCTGCTTAAATGTTTCCTCATCCATGGAATTTGTCTCATCTCCTTCAGGAAGAAGCTCTCCCTTGTTACTATACCTCTTCTACAGGACAGTTCACATTGTTGGGATTACCTGTCTTTGTGTTTCTTCGCATTAACTGTGGGTCTGCAAAGGACAAGAACTGTGTTTTCTTTTTCTTGAGAGGTGCCCCCTACCCTAGCACAGTGCTTGGCACAAATATGAGTGAATGAATATGTAAATGTTAGTGTTAAAACCACTTTCTCCCTTATTGTGTCCGTCCACCCATCCATCCATCCATCCATCCCATCAGCCACTACCAGGCTGGTATGTGTTTTTCCTAATCTACATCCCCCTAGTACGGGAACTTTATAAGAATCATTTCTGGGGGCTGTCCCAAGCGTACTGTCTCAGCCCATCTCCTGCTTGCCAGCAATGCCCCTGCATCCCTTCTTGAACACCTCCTTAGGTTGTTTTTTCCTTCTTCTGTCCTTTTTGTATAGCCTTTCATCTGGATTTTCCTGTGTAAAAACCTGGTGTGCTCTGAGGAGCAGCCTGTGGGAGATGGACCACTGCACCACTTAGAGACGACCTGCCTGTGGTGTCCATGGTTTCCATGTTGAGAACAGATCGCACTGGCCGTCTCTTTTTTTCTGCAATATCGTTTCTTCCTTGAAAATGAACAAACAGGCATTTGAAGAGGAGGAGAAACTGAGTAGAACAGAAATCTGGGTAAAATGAAGTTCCTTTGAGAACCAGGAGAAAAGGAGATCCTGAGGCCCAAAATAGAGGAAAGTGAGACTGGGGAGTCCTACTGCCTGCTCAGAGGAGGCCAGGGGCTGAGGGTTTGACCGATCTCGAGTGAAGGCCCCACCCCTGCTCACTGTCACCCCCCTTCTGCCCCTTCCATCTCCTGATTCTGTTCACCCCCACCCCACCTCTCAGGACGGATCACTGTGCCATCTCCTTTCCCTTTGTTACTATCTTCCTGTCACCCGTTTTGTCACCATTCTGTGTTTTGCATCTTCAAAATGCCTCTAAGATCGGCCCTTTCTTAACCACTCCATCACTTTACAAGCCCCTGATCTCTCTCCTCTACAGTCCACTCTGCCTATGGCCAAGGTCCAGGCCTCCAAACTTGCATCTTTGTGACGCTGCTCCCCAGTTAAAGAAATGTTAGCATCCTCACAGCCCTGCAGGTGCACTTCCTCCCGACTTCATAGGCTTGTATCTTACTCCACCAGGAAAGAAACTTTTCCCCACCCTTTATGGAGCTGTCTCCAGTCTCAGGTAGCCTCCCTCTCACCTCCCTGCCTGGGGTCATTTTTTTCTCCTCTCCACGTATCTGCACCCTGCCATCCATTAATGAGCCCCATCCAACCCATCCTCCTATCTCCTCCTTTGCTTGCATATCAAACATACTTTTCACTGCTGTGGGACATTACCATCCTGCTGCTGGGTCGAATTCACAGAGGAATGTGACCTGTAACATGAATTGCAAAGAACAAAATGGAACAAAGTTAAAGCAAACTTCGCAGTGCAGGGCTGGTGGGGTGCTTTCAAATGATCCCACAGATGTCAGTTTTGTCCTCTAATTTGTCTGTTGCTGCTGAAGGGTCATCAGTCTCCCACAGAGTGTTGCTGGGGTGGGTGCGCTCAGGGTGACCCTCGATAAACACACGTTTATTGACTTATTGATTTATTCATTCTGTCTCTGACAAACATTTATTTACTGCCTATAGAGAACTCCCAAGTAGGCTTCTCTTTCTCTGCTCAAACAACACTGAAATTGAGTGAAAGGCACCCAACCCCGAGAGATGACTTGGGCAAACTCAAGCAGTCCGAGAACAGGTTTCACTGCCTTCGGCTCACCTTGAGCAGTAGCCAAGCTCAGCATGCTGGGAATATGCACAGAAAACACACTTGCTGCGCGCTGTTTGTTCAGCAATAACCTTCCTGAAGCACATGCCCGTTGGTGAGAACTTGGCCTGAAAAAGTCAACAGAGGGTTTCTGGCTGCTTCTGCAGGAGCACTGCTGGTGCTCTGAATGCTGATCCAGAGCTTCCAGTCCCTGGTTTGGCAATTTCACAGCACAGGGAACCCTGGCCCACCTTTCCCTCTCACAGGCCTGTGATCTTGCCAGGGCTTGGTGCTAACAGTAGGGGCTTCCTTGAGGAAGGGAGCTTGTAAGCCCACTTCTAGAAGTGGCCTCCTGTGGTTGCTGCTCTGGGCCTGATTCTCACCCCTCTACCTGGCTGCAGCTCCCTGGGGTGGAAACCACAAACCGCATGTGAGTGCATGAGTGGACAGGGGACTCTGAGGGCCACAAGGTGACTACTGAGGCAAAATAAGATACTAGGGGGGTATTTATTGGCAACAGAAATTCAAATGTATTTTTGATTCAGTTTTAGAGCCTAGTCAATGATTATCTATATTTATTATTTACCTGGTAAAAATTCCTTTCAGAGAGAGAAAGAGAGACGGAAAGAGAGATGTTTCCTCTGAATTTTAGAGTCTGTTCAGTGTTTTTGTGACTATGGATACATCTGAAATTTCTGGCTTCTGTCTGGGCTCAGAGCTGGGAGGTCAGTTGAGAGGCCTAAAGCTTGCAGGCCTGTGAGAGGGTCTGCTGGAGCAGAAAGTTCGAAGGCAGAGGGAGTTGCAGCCCAACAAGGTAATTCTCTCAGCTTCCAGATGACAAAGGTTGCATTTACACCTGGCCAGGAGGTTTAATCATCTACCATTTCCAAACACAGCAGGCTAACAACCGGCTGGGCTGAAAATCATAAATTAAAAAAAAAAATCACCAACAAGATACAGAACAAGGGGAAGGAGGGAAGAATTAGGTCAGGGTCTTTGCTCCAGAGGGCCCTGGGTGAGGATCCTGGGTAGAGGCCTGGGTGGGGGACGCTGGGTAGGGACCCTTAGTGAAGGTCATGGGTGGAGGCCCTGGGTGAAGGGCCTTGGATAGGGGCCTTGGGTGGGGGCCATGGGTGGAGGACACTGGATAAGAGACCTTAGGTTGAGAGCCCTTGGGGAGGGTGCAGGGCGGGAGGCTGAGCCAATGTTCCCCAGACAAGCACAAGCAGCCCAGTTGCCCTGAGCGTATGAGAAAAAGGCCACCTGTGGGCACAGGCTGTCTTTCTCACCACAGCTGTGAGGAAAGAAGTCCCTGCCGTGGAGATCTTCCCCTGGGGACTTGCAGGGGGCCTGTGCACTGTTATTGGTTCTTTCTTTATTTTTGGCATGCATATTTTTAGATTTAGATTTTTTATTTTCAGGCATCATAAATACATGTATATATTGAATACGTTTCATAAGATATTTTATATACATAGAATTGTACTATATGTAGCTTACACACACACAGACACACATATATTGACACTGTTACTGGTTCTGATTTGCCCTGACCTTCTTGTTAGAGAAGCCAAGCTGTCTTTTGTCACCAGGTCAGGCAGTCTGGCATAGGGTGGTATGCTCCCTGCTGTGTGCCAGACTTTCTGGGTTCGAATCTCAGCCCTACCACTCACTTGTGATTTTGGGCAAATAACTGTGGTTCTCTCAACCCTGGTTTCCCCATCTATAAAATGTGGGTGGTAACAAAGTTATTTCATATATATGAAATAATTGCTTCACAGTTATTTCAGAGTTAAATGTGATAATGTATTGTTATAGTTACTTGATGGGAAAGTGTGATTCAGGAAGACCAATGGACAACTTTAGCTGTAGATTGATGGTGTCTGAGAGAGCACATGTAGACCAAATGACAATGAATTTACATTTGGTAGGAGGACTTGGAAGCGCTGAGGTTAGGTGTTAATTCACACATTGCTTTGAACACACTGAGAAGAGCCACAGATCCTCATAGGTGAATAGGATCTGCATAAAAAAATTTTATTGCAGGGGAAAGATCAGTCTTCTAGGTAATTAGCAATAAATAACATTGAATTTCTGCCATACACACAATACTCTGTGCAGTGCAGGGGATGCGGCAGAACTGAATCCAGGTCCTCCTCCCTCAATAAATTTACCATCTTGATAGAGGACGAGGCATACATGTAAATAGATAACTAGTAACCCAAGATAACTAGTAACCCAAGATAACATATGTCAAATGCCAAATGAGCTGTATTGTAGAACAAATGTATTTGTGTCTTATCTTCCGCTCACACCACGAAGACAGAAACCACATCTGTCTTGTTCACCACATCTGCATTATAGATAATACTTACTGCATATTTCAAGTGATACTCCTCAATTTCAAGATGGAGAATAAAAAAAATCTTGCTGAAAGTCACATGAATCCACTCATTGCCTATATGCAATGTCAGGCACACACTGAGAATGCATGCCCCCTGCTGCCGGGCACAGGGGATCAGAAAGTGCATTTTGGGGGGGCACGATTGTGCCAGACACCATGCTAGCACATTACACGGACTACTGCACTTTATGTTCACAAAGCTTCATTGAGGAGGGCATGGCGCTTTCACGTTATTGAAGAAGGGTTCGGGGAGGCCAGGGACAACACCCAGTTTACTAGAGGGCGAGGCACTGCCTGAATCTGTTCCTGTATCAAGGGACTGACCTGGATCGGGACAAATGTGTAGAGTGCAGAGGACTGTGGTCCTGAAGAGAGCCTTCTCCAAGAAGGAGTACGTCCCCCGGATTCTGAAGAAGCAGCCAGATTCAGATAAGCCGGGAATGTGAGAGAAAGCTGGAAATGAGGTGGGAAGGCTGCACAAAACTTTGTGGTGGGCTTGCACTTGCAGTCTGGCTGGAGGGAATGGTATGTGCAAGCAGACAGTGGCTGGGACAGCGAGAAAGAGCAATCAGGGACAGATTATAAAAGGCCTTGTATAACAGGAAAAGGAGGGGAGACCCTGGAGAAACAGACAGACGTCACATAAATAAACTGGTTGTGTGTTGAGTGCTTAACATTTCTGTATCTCTAGCTGGACCCGAACATTTGATAATCCTGGTATGGCCTTTAATTTCTTCAAGCTATAGTTATATTGAATTACATAACCTCTTTAATCAAGGCCACTGGAAAATTACACAAAACGTTTGTTTCATATGGCATGGGAGAATTTAAAAGCCTGGCAGAAAAATGGGTGTCTTCCCTCCCCCCTTCCTTTCTCTCTTTTTTCCCCCTTCCTTTTTCCCTCCCCCTCCCTTTTTTTGTGCTTTTGTGTTATTGGACACTCTGAAATCATACTGCCTTATCATTGAGGAGAGGGAACAGTCAATGAGACCCAAGGTGTGGACTTGTAAGGTAACAGGAGATGTTGGTGCTTCTAGCAACTGTTCATTTCAGTGCCAGGTGCCCTGTGGTTCCGGACCCATAGCACTCTCCACCAATGCCACGAGTTTGGGCTTCCAGTAATGTGTATGACCTTTGATGCAGCGCCTTACCACTCCTTTTTCTTTTTCTTTAAAGAATTTATCTGTTTATTTTTAGAGAAAGGGAAGGGAGGGAGAAAGAGAAGGAGAAAAACATCAATGTGTGGTTGCCTCTCACGTGCCCCCCACTGGGGACCTGAATCACAACCCAGGCATGTGCCCTGACTGGGCATCGAACCGGCAGCCCTTTGGTTTGCAGGCCAGCGCTCAATACACTGAGCAATACCAGGCAGGGCTCCCTTTTCTTTTTCTACCTGTGCAAAATAGGATCTTAACTTTTCTTTTCCCTTTGCTCACAGGAGCATGGTAATGAATAAGGTGGTGTTTGCTGAAGGCCAATGGGGACCTAGACATTGCACAAACACCTCGAGTTATATGACTCCAGGTAGAACCCAGATGGTGCTGGTGTTTCTTTATTTGCTCTGATTATAAAGGCAGAGGCTCATTCAGCCTCAGACCCCTGTCTTTGTCCACTTTAGCGAAACCTGGATTGGAGATGGAGTAGGGGGATGATGGTGGTGTGACAGAGACACCAAAACTGTTTTTTACTTTGTGTAGGTGTTTCTTATTTTGTTTTCTGTGTATCCTAGATATTTAAAAAATTTTAGTTTGCAAATTTATGTGACTTTGGTATCTCACAACCTACCTTTTGATAAAAAATATATAAACTTTGCCAACATTAAAAATTAGATGATGAACACTGGCTAGTGTGGCTCAGAGGATTGAGCTCTGGCCTGCAAACCAAAGGGTCACTGGTTTGATTCCCAGTCAGGGCACATGCCTGGGTTGTGGGCCAGGTCCCCAGTTGGGGGCACAAGAGAGGAACATTGATGTTTCTCTCCCTCTCTTTCTCCCTCCCTTCCCCTCTCGCTAAAAATAAATAAATAAAATCTATATTTAAAAAAACAGATGGTGAAAAAAATCAGAAGATGAAGGCACTGGTATTTAGCTCTCTGATTTAGTTTATAAACTCTGCTATCTCTTTTTAATTCATTTTGGAGAAGATCATTTTTCTTTAAGGAGAGAAGACAAAAATAGCTTTTTAAAACTACCAAAAAATAATTGCTAAAAGGTTCTTTGTGGCTACTGTAGAATCTTTTCTTGTTTGTTCCAAACCTCGTGAAAGATCTGAGGTATACACAGTGTTAATTGCCGGTCGTGTGGACATTAGAATGGAGGCGCGTACTCCTCTGAAGATGTTTGGGATTTTCTTCAAAACTCCTTTGATTAAGCAAGCCAGCCTTCTTGTTTTCCTGTCTTCTATCAAGATTCAAAATAAGTTGGCCACCCACTGATATGAATCTGTAAATAGACTAAATCCTCCCTTTGAACACACTGGTCCCTAACTTGCTATCTTATGAAAATGTTTGGAAGATGACAGCATCTGATGGCTCAGCAGAGACGAGCGTATCTGCCCTTTGCTAAGGAGCCCTGGCAGGCTACAGGTCTCTCGGAGGGGAAGGGAACGCCAGGGAATTACCGACTACAAAATACGCATGCCAAGAATCTAGGCTCTCTGACTTGTTATCACTGTTTGTGTGTTTTGTGTGCTGTACATGTGCAGTTTGGTTTGTGTGGTGTGTGTGATGCTTGTATGGTGTGTGGTGTGGTATGTGTGGCATGTGTGTATGGTATGTGTAGTGTGTGTATGGTATGATATGTGGTGTGGTGTGTATTGTGTGTGGTGAATATGGGGTGTGTGGGTGGTGTGGTGTGTGGGTGGTATGTGGTGAGTGTAGCATGTATGTGCTGTGTGTCTTATGTGTATGTGGTGGGCATGGTGTGTGGTGAGTGCGGTGTGTGTGGTGTGTGTTTAGTGTGTATGTGTGCTGTCATATGGTATCTGTGGTGCGTGGTGTGTGTGGTATGTGTGTATATTGTGTGTGGTGTGTATGGTGTGGTGTGTGGATGTGTATAGCAGGTGTATGATTAATGTGTGTGTGGTGTGTATTGTGAGTGTATATGGTATATGTGGTGTGGTGTGGTCTGGTGGTGTGTAGAGTGTCTGGTTCAGTTTGTGTGGTGTGTGGTATAGTGTGTATAATGTGTGTGGGTGTGCTGTGTGTATTTGGTGTGTATATGTGGTGTCGTATGGTATTATTTGTGGTGTGGTGTGTATGGTATGTGCATTTTGTGAGTGTGGATTGTGTGTATGGTGTGGTATGTGTGGTGTGTATGGTGTGTGTGGTGCGGTATGTGTACAGGTGTGTGATTCATATATGTGCTATGTATTATGCATGTATGTGATGTGTGTGTGGCATGGCCTGGTGTGTATGGTGTCTGATCTGTGTAATATGTGTGGTATGCATGGTGTATGTGTGTTGTGTATTGTACATGTTTGGCATGTATGTGTGGTGCCATGTGGTATGGGCAATTTGTGTGTGTGCCATTATGGTGAGTGCAATTTGTGGTGTGTCAATGTGGGTGTAGCGTGTTTGTGTGGTATGTATTGTGTGGTATGGTGTGGTGTGTGGTGTGGTGCATGTGGTATGGTGTGATGTGTATGTGTGTTGGTAGTGGAATATTCTACAGAGATGTATATTTTCACTTAGCCTTGTGCCTTGTGGGAGGAAGAAATGTGGAGACAGTTTTTAAAAATATTTTTTAAAATCTTGGCTGGTGTAGCTCAGTGGATTGAGCATGGGCCTGCAAACCAAAAGATTGAGGTTCGATTTCCAGTCAGGGCACATGCCTGGGTTGTAGGCCAGTTCCCGGCAGGAGTTGCATGAGAAGCAACCATACATTGATGCTTCTCTCCCTCTCTTCTTCCCTTTCCCTCTAAAGATAAATAAATAAAATCTTTAAAATAAATAAATAAATATAAAAATATTTTTTAAATTGAGATATAATTGACTTATTGCATTAGTTTCTAGTATAGAGCATAATGATTTGATTTTTATATTTAGTGAAACAACCACCACAATAAGTCTACTAATGTCTGTCACCACATGTAATTATAAATTCTTTTCTTGTGACGAGAACTTTTAAGATATACTTTCTTAACAACTTTCAAATATACAATACAGTACCATTAATTATTATCATCATGTTTATAGTATATCCTCATGATTTGTTTTTAAAAATATATCGTCACATTACTAAAGCCCAATTATTATTTCCCTGACCTTTTAGTATTCCATATTTTTGCTCATTTCTTTACTTCACTTTTTTACTTTAAAATAAATTCTTTCTGCTCCGATTTATTTGATTTCTCCCATCATCTCCTTTTTCTTTGTTTACTAATTTTTATTTTTTCCCTATTTCTCCTAATTCTAGTATTAAACTTCCTCTCTCTGATTGACTTTTCTGTTGCTACTCTCCTGGAGCTGTAAGTCAGAGAATTTGAACTTGACCCAGAGCACAGCCAGAAGCATCAGCTATGCTCCATACCATGTTCCTTAAAACAAAGCCTGCCAGCACGAGGGACCTGTGGAGTTCAGTGTAGCACGTGTGCCCAAGTCTCTGCTTCTGTTCTGAGTTCTGAATTCACACTGTGATTTTAATGATTGCTAATCAAAGAGAGGTGGCTGTCATTCTTCTTGTTGGTAAGTTGACAAGGAGCAAAAGAACCAAAAGTGTTAGAGTTAGGTTGTTGTGTTAGAGAAATAAATGAGCAGTTGCCTTTCTTCCACAATTCAGGTTGCCTTTAATTCTCTTTACTTTGTGGTCACAATAGGGATCCTCAGTGTTTGTAAATGAGAAGGGAAGTTTTAGAAGTAATTTGCAAAAGATGTCATACCTGCAGAAAGTTGGCAAAGCAACCAGGTTGGGGGGATGGGGGTCTGGAAAAGAGAGGAGACCTAAGTTAAGAACAGCCTGCATGTTTTTCCATGTTAAACTTCCAGCATCTCTGTACCCTACTCCAATCACTGTGTCCTATCTGCCCGTACGTGGGTGCCGGTGTCCCAGCAAAGCTTTAGCACAGTGGTTAAGACTGCAGTGAGACTAGGTTTGAATTTCAGCAAAATAACCTTTCAAAGGATCAGCTACTTCAACTGAAAATAGGTACAATAGGACCTGTTGTTAAAGTAGATGATCCAAGGGAAATGCTTGGTGCCGTGTCTGACACTAACAAGTGCTCACATTGTTATTACCGTTACTCACCATTGAGTCGGAGAACCCCAAACTGCACACCACGCGGTGATTGCCCTGCTGCCCGGGCTGGAGCCCCTCCCTACTTTGCTTGCTTTGTAGTGAACCAGGAACTATTTTGAAGGAAGGTTTGAAAAGTCTTTTACTACTGTGATAGACATTTTCCCCTTGTATCAGTTATCTACTACTGTGCAACAAATCAACACAGAATGGACCAAAGCAATAAGCATTTTTTATTTACTCATGACTCCGTAGATCAGCAATTTGGGTTAGACTCGTTGGACTGGTCAGCTGGTCTTGACTTAGTCCACTGGTGGGTCAGCTGGGACAAGGGGTCTCAGGTGGCTTCACTCACATGTATGGCAGTTGGTGCAGGCTGTTGGCTGGGCCTCTCCATGTGCCCTCTCACCCTCAGAGACACTAGCCTGGCCTCTTCACAAGGTGGCAGCGTTCCAAGAAGGCAAGAGCAGAAGCTTCAAGGCCTCTTAAAAGCCTAGACTTGAATGTTGCACTTCTGCCACAATCTACTGAAGTCTTCTTCAGATTCAAAGTGGTAGTAAATAGGCTCTACCTCCTGATGGGGAAAAGTCCTACTGCAAAGGGATATGCATACAGTGATGGGAGAAATTAGTGTGCCCATTTTTCCAAATAATCTACAAAGTCCACCTCTGCCATCATCAGTCACATCCTTTCTCCACAAAACAAAAACAAACAAACAAACAAATAAATGCTCATCTCCCAAAGGTTCATTCCATTAGGGGGCATTAGGCTTGAAGTCTGGGACATTGAAATTCAGTCCAGATCTGATGAGGTTTCTCTGGTACATCACAAAAAGCATCATAGTATATGTTTAGGGTAGAATGGTGCAGAGACCTTGCATTTTTAGTTTACAGGGTTCCACACCATTCTGCCCCTAACATACTGTGGTGAGAAAGAAACCAGACAACCACTGTGGACATTCAAATTCAAACAGGGAAGGAACTGGAGACACGTAGCAGTCACTGGTCTCTGACATTTCTGAAACTTAACTGTACTATATTTTCAGGTCCCTCCACTCTAAAGACAGAAAATTCCCTGATTAGGACCCAGTTTTGCTCCCTGAAGGTAGTTCCTTAGTCCATCATTCTCCTTGACTTGTGGTTCTGCCATCTGGTCTCTTGGCTCCATCCCCTGAGATTGTATTTACTTTTCTCCAAGAATTGCCTAGGTTTCCACTGAACACCTTTCTCATCTTGCTTCCTGTCTAGAAAGGTGGACAACCAGAAGCCTCTTTTCATTTTGAATGAACGCTGTCTCTTTTAGTCTAAGGCAGTACAACTTCTTTAAAAACTACATGAATTTCTGGTATATCAGATTGTAGTCCACTCCAATATGTGGGCCTCTCTTTGCTTTCGGCAGCAAGTTAAGCAGAGGTAAGAAAATGTCTTTAAAATGTGTAAAGCTCTTGTCCTGCTGAGAGGGTCTACTAGGTTTTTCGAGGTATTGATAAATGGTTTTTTAGCCAGACCTTTGGTTTCATCTTTTTCTGAAGCCGTTTCTTACTCTGAGCATCTTTTGCCAACTGGAAAGACTTGGAGATAAAATATGATTTTCTGTTTCAATCATGCAAATACCAGGCCTCTAAATTCCCTCCAAGTTCTATATTCTTATATTACAAATTCAACATTCTATATTCCCTTTAAATTCTGCTTGCAGATGAGCAGTTTCTCTTTCATCTTCTTTCTCTCTCTCTTTCTCTCTCTGGCTCTTGCTTGTTCGCTCACTCACTTGCTCTCTCTCTCCCTGAGACAGAATCTCCTTCCTCAGATCCACAGCTCATTAGGTGCATTTTCTAGCTTCCAAGTTACCACAGGCAACATTTTGCCAATTGTTCTGTCACTACATCAAGTAGACTGCCTTCTCTCCAGTCTCACGGAGCAGTTTCCTCACTGCATTTCTAGTGCAGTTAGTCCACCAACAACTTCCTATTCCTTGTCCAGCTTCTGCCTCTACCTTGTCCTAAGGCTAATGCTACTTGTTTTAGGTTATTTATGACAACACTCCACTTGTAGTACCAACTTCTATACCAGCTGTTTATTGCTGCCTCACAAACCTCCCCAAAAGGTAGTGGCTTTAAATAATCATCTATCCTTTTGCATTCTGTGAGTCAGCAATATGGGCTGGGCTCACCTGGCAATGCCTCTGTTGGTCTCACCTAGGGTCACTTGTATGAGTGCAGTCAGATGGCAGGTAGGCTGGGACTGGCCATCTTAGGGCCTCATTCTCATGTCTGGGATTGGTGTTGGCTAGCAGCCGGACCTCTCTCTCCATGTGGTCCCTCGTTCTCAAAGAGGCTAGCCTGGGTTTTTCCAGAGGGATAGCATCGCAAGAGGGCAAGAGAAGAAGCTGAAAGGCATCTGAAGGCTTGGGCCTGGAAGTCATGCAGTGTCATTTCTGCAGCATTCTGTTGGTCAAAGGAAGTCACAAGGCTGGCTCGGGTCCCAGGGGCAGGCAAATACACTTCTGCTGTCAATGGGAGGAATGACAAAGTCCCACTACAAAGGGGTATATGAATAGGGATGGAGGAATTATTTCAGCCATTTTTTGTAAACAATACACCTCAATCATAGTCTTGAACATAATATTCAAAGCTCATCTTTTCCTTCACAATTCTGCATATCACATAGAATATTATTCCTCCTCATATTCATTAGATTGTACACCATTATCTGAGCTTCTTTCTCCCCACCTCCTTATTCAAGCCCCTGTTGATTGCCTAGGCTCAAAGTATTCAGGCATCAACTTAAAGCCAAATCGCCATGTCTCTCCTCATTCCACACCTTTCTCATGAAAAACCTATAAAAAGGTGAGGCCTTGCTGTAGTAAATTCTCTCAGGTTCTCCTGTCCATTTTTCATAAGAGTTTCCCCACACAAGTCACTGTTTAACTTCCTGGTTATAATAGTTTACTGTCTGATGGCTTAGTCATTTTCAGCATCCTGGGAATAAAGCAGGGAGTGGATAAGAATTACTGTGCCTGACATACTGCCGAGTCTGTGGCTTAGTTAGGAAGAAAACCAGCCATTCCTGAATCCCACTGCCTCTCTGTTCAAGTTAGAATATGAATAAAATGTGTTCAAATATTGCTTCAACATTTCAGGGCTGTTCTGATAATAATTACAGAGTTGCTCAGCCAGTCCTGACTGGTGTGGTTGAGTGGGTTGGGTATTCATCTTGTAAACCAAAAGGTCACTGGTTCGGTTCCCTGTCAGGCTACAAGTGTGAGTTGTGGCCAGGTCCCCAATTGGGAGCTGTGTGAGAGGCAACTGATGTTTCTTTCCCCCATTTTCTCTCCCTCCCTTACCCTCTCTCTAAAAATCAATAGATAAAATCTTTAAAAAAATGTTTCTCACTCAACGAATTGTGAGTAAAGCTGGTTTACACAGTGATGCCATTTTCTAAAGGTGTAAAAATAAATTAGTTGAATCTTTAGAAGTTACCAGAAATTGACTGGGAAATTTGGAGATTACAAGGGAATAACAAAAAAGTTCTGTTTGACCATACAGTAAACTATTTTATAATTTTTCTAAAAAAAACCCCCAAATCCTTTCAACCCAAACCTTCTCAATAATGCTGAGATTTTCCTATGCACCCTAACTGTCCTTAGTCCATGTTCCCAGCTGCTTTTTGTAATTCAAATGTCTGTTTACTTCCAGAAGAAACAAGCAAAAGGAAACACTGAAGGACACCTCTTTCAACATCGACCTTGACAAACATTTTAGCTCACTCAGGTCAGTTTCTCATTATTAAGAACCAACTGGACAACCTTTCTGCTGGTGGACACTGCTGAGTAAGCATCATCGAAGTCTCCCTTCCTGCAGTTGTCCTGTCTAATTCAGAGTCTCCCAAAGAGCCTGAACAGCTGTGGAAGCTCTTTATTGGAGGTTTGAGCTTTGAAACAACCAATGAGGGTCTGAGGAGCCTTTTTGAGCGACAAGGAACACACACAGACTATGTGGTACTGAGAGATACAAACACCAAGTGCTCCAGAGGCTTTGGGTCTGTTGCATAGGCCACCATGAAGGAGGTGGATGCAGCCCTGAGTGCAGGGCCACGTGGCATGGAAGGAATTCTTGGGGGGCCAAAGAGGCCTGTCTCAAGAGAAGAGTCTCAAAGAGCTGAGAAGACACTGGAGAACATCACCTAAGAGATTATCTTGTATGGGAAAACTGAAGCCCATGGTGATTGAAATCATGACTGACTGAGGCAGTGGCAAAAAGAGAGGCTTTGCTGTGGTAACCTTTGTTGACCATGACTCTGTAGACAAGATTGTCATTCAGAAATACCCTACTGTGAGTGGCCACATCTGATGTAAGGAAAGCCCTGTCTAAACAGGGGGTGACTAGTGCTTTATCCAGCCAAAGAGGTCGAAGTTGTTCAGGAAATTCTAGAGGTGGTCGTGGAGGTGGTTTTGGTGGGAATGACAACTTTGGCCATGGAAAAAACTTCAGTGGTGAAGGTGGTTTTGGTGGCAGCTGTGGTGGTGGTGGATATGGCAACAGTGGGGATGGCTCTAATGGATTTGGTAATGGTGGAAGCAATTCTGGAGGTGACAAAAGCTATAATGAGTCTCACAGTTACAACAATCAATCTTCACATTTTGGACCTATGAGAGGAGGAAACTTTGGAGGCAGAAGCTCCGGCCCCTATGGTGGTGGAGGCCAATACTTTGCCAAACCACGAAACGAAGATGGCCATGGTGGTTCCAGCACCAGTGGTGGCTGTGGCAGTGGCAGAAGGATTTAATTAGTGCCAGGAAATGAAGCATAGCAGGAGAGGAGAACCAGAGAAGTGACATAAAAGCTACAGGTTACCACAGATTTGTAAACTCAGCCAAGCACAGTGGTGGCCGAGCCTAGCTGCTACAAAGAAGACATGTTTTAGGCAAGACACATGCATATGGGCACAGAGAATGAGGACTGTATTTGTAACTAATTGTATAACAGTTTATTTTAATTTCTGTTTTGTGGAAAGTGTAATGCATCCTAACAAAAGTTTTTAATGTGGTTTTGTTTTTGAATTCATGCTGTTGATTGCTAAATGTAATAGTCCAATCATGACACTGAGTAAATACATCTTTAGAAAAAAGGAACTGGATGTGAGGGCGATCTGGCTGCGACATCTATCACCCCATGGATTGCCAGGGTTGATTCAGCTAATCTAGATGGCTAGGTGGGTGTCCCCTTCCTCCCTCACCAATCCATGCGCATTCTGAAGCTGTGGGCTTGGCTGAAGAGGACGATCTTCCCAACTAGAGGAGAGGACCGGTCTTCGGTCAACGGTGTACTAGTGAGTAGCTGCGCTCCCCTGCTAGGACCTCCGCACAAGCTCTAAAAAGAAGAAACCAACTGGACACCCAAAGTCTTTTTTTCCTCTACTTTATTTTTTTTATTGTTTATTCTATTACAGTTGTCCCAGTTTTTTCCCTTTTGCTCCCCTCCACCCAGCCCACCCCTCTCATCCACAGTCAGTCCCATCTCCATTGTCCATGCCCATGAGTCATTCATACACATTCTTTGACTATCTCTTCTGCTTGCTCCAGCAGCACACATACTAAAAGTGGAATGATACAAAGATTAGCATGGTCCCTGCGCAAGGATGGCTTGCAAGTTCATGAAGTATTCCAAAGTCTTTAAGAGACCACGGAGGAAGCAGCTGCAGGAGTGAGATCATTAGGAAACAGTTCTTGTGTGCCACTTTCACAAGCAATGCCACAACTTGACACAACTCTGCAAAGCAAAGCAGCTTGATTGGCCACCGGCATGAGTCAGCATCTAACATTTCCCACGCAGCAGAGCTGTGTGCACGAAGCAACATTGTTTAGTGGTTCAAGTCTGGACTCAGAGCCTGACCGCCTGGGTTTGAATCTGGGGTCGTGGCTTAGCAGCTGTGTAACTTTGGGCAAGTTGTCTAACCTCTCTGTGTCTCAGTTCTTCATCTGGGAAATGGGAATAGTAATAGTACCTCCCTCTTTGTGTTATTGTAAGGACTGTGTGATTACAAGTGTGCTTGGTACTCAGAAATGTTGTAAATATTCAATAAATTAGTTAATAATAAGAAGAAATTTAAAAAACATCTTTGATGAACCCATACAGACAAAGAGAACATTAACACATTAAAATGCCCAATTAACTTGAAGGTGTATTGTGAAAAGGGGCTTTTCTGGGGTATGAGATTGTATAATTATTATAATAACTACAAAATTGTAGATTCACTACACTCTCCTCCTTGAGGAGAGAGCCCTTATTATTCCTCTTCCGCAGGCATTCCCACTCTCCCACATCCATCCTCCCATGGACATAGTCCTGCTCAGTGTTTTGGTGCCTGGGCTTTGGAGTACGGTGCACCTGTGTCATCACTCAACCTCTGTGACCTCTGAGCAAGTCTTAGTCTCCTCATCTGTGAAAAGGGTGGTGGGTTTAATGCGAGGACTAGAAAAGACAGAGAAGTAAAGCACTGAACACTTGGTTCAATAACTTCTTATTATTATTCTTATTCTTGTTATTATTATAAATGTTTCCCTTAATCTCAAATCATATTATCCAGACTGAAGCTCTATAAAAGCCGGGACTTTATCTCGCTTCTCTTTAAGGCCATTTATGATAATCAGCAAGTGATAGTTGTTGATAATATAATGATGATTGATGCTAGAAATTCTGAGACTTTTTTGGAGGACCAAAGAAAGGACAAGAACAATCCTGGCCCGGAACATCCCAGAAGATCCCTTCTGAGGCCAAAAGAGAGGTGGAGATATGCAGGAAGCCTGTGCTTTCCCTGTCCAAAAAATTCTTTGGTCAAGAGCCCCATGCTTGACCAAACAGAGCTATTTATTACCTGATTCATGTTACTGCTAAAAAATTGGCTCTGTGATATTACATTTCAACTTAGCTTTTTCAAGATCCCATTTTCTAGTTTTACATGAACAATAATTAATGTTACTAAGTGAATTCATTAAAAAAACAAAACAACAAAAAAAGAACAAGAGCCTCATTCTTGGCTTTGCCACTGAATTGCTGGAAAAATCATCTGCTTCATTTCGGGTCCTGGTTTCCTCATTTGAGGTTATCGGGAAGGTTCTCTTTACCTCTGAGAAGGGGAAGGTCCCAGATGGAACTGGTTGCAGCCAGGTCATCCGCCACTCAATACTGGAAAGGAAACCGAACAGACAAGATGAGGAACTTCCTTTCAACAAATATCTCGTAATTATGCTGATTTTTAAGTCACACAATCAGTTTAAAAGCAAATCCCATCTCAATGGAATTTATAAAAGGATTAGGAAATGGAGAAAATGGGGGCATGTTAGCAAGCCCATTTGATTTCATTTAAGCCCATTTCCCTTCATTCTTTACTGGTTTTTAACTGGTTAGGGTGGAGAGCACAAACAATTCACTGACTCCCGTGCCTGTACTGAATTTTTTCTGTTCCTGGCTGGCTAATATGTAACCTACTTTTAAGGGGCTCATCCCTTCAGTCATGATACTGAAGAATGGAGAATAGAGAATCTCTTTGGAGGTGGTCTGAACAACAAGGAAAACCCAGGTTAGGAAAAGACACAAGGACACTTTTAGTCTCAATCTGGAAAAAGGATGAATGTCACCTGGACTCACAGCTGTAGCTGCAGGCCTGGGATCTAAAGCCATTTTTTGCTTTGCTCTCTTGTTTTACTTTTGTAGGTTACTGCATTTGCCAAATAATTAAGCTGTGTCAAATGAAATTCCACTCATTTTGATTAGCATTAAGACGAGTTCATTCAATTTTTATTGTCATGGCTTACTACAAGCAGATGAAATATGTTAATCAAGGCTGCTGTCAATTTATCCGAAGTCAGCCACATGTAAATCTCCCTGATAGTTGATCAAACTCTGGATTGCATTGTCCTGTACAAAAATAAGGCACTTTGAAAGGGACCATGTCCACCTTTTCATCTTTGACTTTTGGCTTTAACCAAGGAGAAGGTGAGAAGATCAGCTGTTAATTAATTTTGAAATTGTGCAGACATCCGTGTAGCTCTTCAGGTGTTTAAGCACCCTCCTACTCATGAAATGAATGTATTTTGTAAACAGTTCTCTGAGGGAGGTCCTGCTCATCTTTTCAGATAATTTATTTGTTCATGCTCTACAATTTTCAAACTGCCACTTTAACTCTCTCAGTAAATTAGAAATTTTAATGTTGTAGTTACAATTTCAAAACGAGCAAAGCTCAGTTTGAAGCCTCAGTGGCTTCCCCAAAGTTTGCTGCTGCTCAGCACCAGTCCACTGGGGACCCCCAGCTCTCAGTCGCAGCTCCTGGGCCGACAACAAAGTGTTCTGATCGCATGTGGTGCCAAGTCAGTGCGGGCTCAGAACCTCCACACCACTATCTATTGTAAATCTACTGACGTCCTCATCACAGTGCTTATCTTACAGTCTTTTAATGTTTTGCTGACCTGCCAGTCTCTCCACTGTTTGTGAGCTTAGGGCAAGAACTCTCTCCATCTTTGTTTCTCTGATGCCCAGAAGAGTGTCTGACACATAGGGGGACTTGATAGATGTCTGTCAAGAAACAAGTAAACAAACAAATTCACCTCACTAGGCAGATTCCAAAACTTACAAAGTATTTTACAGATACTAAAATTTTTGCACTTACATATTTTAGTGTAAATTAAAATTTTGACTGCTCCTGATAAGGAGAATTAAGAGGTTTTGTATACGAAACCATTTATTTTTCTTTAAACAAGTGTTGTCCATTCACTTCGATCTAAGCCTTGAAATCTTATCAGTCAACAAATATTTGAGTATCTACTATGTACAAGATGCTATGCTGGGTGCTATAAGAGATCAAAGAAATACAAGAGGCTAGCTCCTTTCTCAGGGAATTTATAACTCTGTGGAAGGATTGGCTTCTCTTTGCCCACTGAAAGGTCTTTCCATAGAGTTTATAGTATCAATAACCGTCACAGGAGGGAAAGAACCACGACAGAGTGAACGTGAGGATGTTTCTCAGAAAGCCATCCAATTCTCTATTTTGTATTTCAAGACCCTCAGCTATGGCTGTGTGGGGATGTGCACTGATTCTTTAGAAGTTAATTCTCCAGATAAATAAAAGGGACACTACAGACGCCTACATGTTACAAAATGCAGGAGGTGGGGAAGTGAGGAATAGGAACCCTTTCATCTTCAAGGCGAGAAAAAATATTGCATGGGTCCAGGACAAACAAGACATAAATTTCAGGCTTGAGCCCCTCCAGAGCTGCTTCCTAAGCTCGGTCCTATCAGGGCTGTCAGGACTGAGTCAGCCTGAGTCACACAGCATGAAAGAGGAGGCGCTCTTCTCCACAGCCAGTGTCAGCCCTCAGCTCCCGGGGGCTCACCCCTTCTCTTCCAAATCCAGCTTAAACCCTCAGGGGTTCCAGTATTGGGAAGTGACAAAGAATTAGAAAACCAATGGTGACAGCCAAGGACACCTTTACAAACCAGGGGGAGTGGGATCTTTCTGGAGCCAGAACTTGTAAGTTGTAAAACTCTCAGAGCCAGACAGAGGGAAGAAAGCAGATTTCTTTGGGGTTCTGTTGTTTATACTTAAGTGTTTGGTCTTAGAAGACCAAAATGGCCCTGTAAAGGCCTTGTCACTAGAGATTAAACACAGAATTACCCTGGTATAGCCAGACACATCTTCTGTTTCTTACAACATTTTCTTTGTAATGTCTTAACTTTTTTATTCCTTTGTATGTGTTTTTGTGGGCTCAGACCCTATGCATATTTTAAACAATGAGGGTCAACATTTACTAAGTGCTTATGATAGTGAGGCCCTGTTCTAAACACAACAACCCTGTGTGGTGGATACTATTATTATTGCTGTCCTCATTGTACAGATGGGGAAACTGAGGCAAAGATAAATTCAGCATAGCTGGTCAATAGTAAACTTGGAACTCAAACCCAAGCTGGTCCTGGCTGATGTGGCTCAGAGGACTGAGCACCAACCTGCCAAACAAAAGGTAGCCGGTTCGATTCCCAGTCAGGGCATGTGCCTGGGTTGCAGGTCAGGCCCCCAGTTGGGGTCTTGCAAAAGGCAACTGATCAACATTCCTCTCTCCTTCTTTCTCCCTCCCTTTCCCTCTCTCTAAAAATAAATAAAATAAAATATTCAACCCAGGCTATAAGTTTCCAGAATCTGACTACTTAACCATTAAGGTATAGTGACTCTTAATTCCATACAGGGCAAGTTCATAAGCATAAGAAAGGAAAAATCAAACCACATAGTACAAATTCTTTCTGACGGTTTCCTTGGAGACTCATATATGAAGGCATGAAGCCAAAGGGAATAATAGACCACTTCTGATCTTGCCAGTCATAGTCCAAGACATCAGAAAGACATTTAGACCACATCCCCAGCTAGAACCTGCCTAACATTCTCATGGAGAAGTGAATCCTGCTTCAGATGGAACTGGGAGTGCACTGGGGTGTTGCATGGGCGGGGAGTAGAGTCAACTGAGGCGGCAAACATTAAGGGATGAGATCAGTCGACACTGGTGGATATAAACTATGGAAGTTTGCCCAGCATTTAGGCATAAGGGATTTGGTATAGATGCACCAACATGTATTTAAAATGCGTGGTGTTGGTTGAAACAGCAAGAAACAGAACAAGATCTCTAGTCATGCTGTCTTTAAGGTAAATTAAAAATATGTACACAAAACAGCACAATGTATTTTATAAAGATACATGGGGGGCCTATGAAGGGGAAAGGGTTGGGAATGAAAATCTGAAAAAAAGATTGAGAATCATAAAAAAGAGAGGAGAAAAACACAATCTGGAGCAACATGGTCCTCATTGGGTATGTGGAGGGTGAGTTATTAACTGTCTTATCATTCATTTATTCAGTCATTCATTCACTTAACAAATAGAATACTCATGGCCGAGGGATGAGAGGCAGGTGGCACAGGGGAAAGGCAAAGGCTCTGAGATCAGGGAGACTAGGGTTCCAACACTAGTTCCAAGTGCATTTGATGGGTTGCTTTGGGTAACTCTGAGAACTGAATTTCCTAGGCTGCAAAATGGCAATAACGTCTAATTCATAGAGTTGATGTGAACATACAAAGCTCCTTGCATTCAGTACCTGACCCAGAGTATATTTAACAAGCCCATAGTAAGTAGTAACTACTATCTCTGTTGTACTAGTGATCAAAACAGCGACAGTCCCTGTGGCCTGGTGGAAGAGAAAATCTGACACAAACAGGTGCACAAAAAAATTTAACTATCAAAATTGGCAACACAGAGGAAAAGATGTGGGGTGCTGTGAGATAATTTTAAAAGTTTTGAATTTGTTTTAGGGGCTTATTGTTAAGACTTTGGAGATGTTTAAGTTACTGAATAACTTAAAGTCAAATGGAGGAGTCCAGCCAGAAACACTTACATGATATTGTTCAACGACACCCTCAACACAGGTGGGAATGGACGCCAGGCAGGAAGCACATGCTTGTTGAGAGCCCCCGGTGTTCAGAGAAGGGCAGAAGTCTCCAAGGGCTGATGGGAGCTGAGATAGCTTGTGGGCTGCTAGAAGGGTTGGAGGGTGGAGAAAAGCATGAACAGAGTAAGTGCTGGAGGGAAGAATATGCAGGGTCTGGTGGGGACTGGGAGCAGACCCCTGGCCAGAGAAAGAAGTCTTGTTCAACTCTGTCCCCTTTGGACAAATGTAAGAATTTCATACCCCTTCTCCCTCCACACATACTCCTGGAGATGCTGATCTGTCCCTTTAAAATTGGCCAGCCCTTGGTTATCTTCTGTGGCTCTCCATTAACCAAGATTTGGTGGAAATTTTCTTTTTGTAATTTACGTCAGGACAGCAAGAGTGTTTATTTTCATTTTCCACATGTAAAATGATCATACCAACTATGCTTTTCAAGCTACACTACCCCTCCCAGAAAGTTTTGAACTCACCACCCCCACACCTGCCCACACCACTGCAGTTAACCCCCAGCCCCGGGCCCTCATTTTCCCCTAGACCATTGATTGCAAAGTAAGTAGTGTGGGTGGGGGGAGAGATAAGCTCCTTTGGAAAGTAGGTTAGGGACAGATAAGAGGGCCTTAAAAGTTGCTAATGTCCCTGCTACTGTAACTACCCCCACCTGGGGCACAAATTCTTGCTTGAGGTGGGCAAAGGAGGGCCATTTAGGGCCACACAGGAGGGAGGTGAGCTCACCTCAGTGGGATCCCCTTCTACAAGCCAGTATGCATCCTTGTTGGGTGGGGAGGAGGTAATCTGATATATAAAATAACTTGGTTGGGCCAGCCCTGAGGCTGGGGAGTTGAGAATTTCCACAAGATCTGTCTCTGAGCCCATTAGCTTTTGTTGTTCCAGAAAACCAGAAGCAAAGGATTCTTTCCATTCTGCGAGTTCCAAAAGCTTTACTCCCTAAGAGGAGCTCACTTTCTTTAATTCTAACTTGGGATCTCCAGGTAGTACTGTGATGGTGGTGGGGGAGAGGGAGGTCTCAAAGTCGTTTTAATATTACAAATGGCAAAAATTAATGCATTGACCTGGGATAAGACACAGAGGCTAAAGAAAGTCATGTACTTCCCCTTGTGCTATAATTGCATTTACTCAATGGGATGACACTGCTCATCTACACTATTTAAAAGATGTGTCACTTGATAAATGCAGTTTGTTTGGTAGACAGGATCCTCAGTACATGATGGTGAAAGAGGTAGTGGTTGAGTAAATATTGGGGTTCCTGTTCTAAGAACCTCGTTGAATAAATGAGAGAAGAATCAAATTGTGCTAAGCAAAAGGGGGTAAAAATATGGAAGAGTGTCAAAAGGCTGGCAAAGCCACCTTCTACCCAGGGAAGAATCATGGTCAAGACCACAGAATCTGGGAGAAAAGAAGTGAGACAGAGGTATTCTGCCATTCTTTCTGATTGACTTTGAGTGGCAGTCGCCTGTTGCAACCAGCCTTAAGAAGCTATTTTGAGTCTCTGTCAGGCTTCCTATCCATATTTGGTGTTAGTTGGTACCTGCCCACTGATGCATGAGTAGCACTGTATTTGCAAGGACAAGCAAAGCAGCCTTACACCTACCTGTCTTTTCCTGCCCCCACTCCACTCTAGCCCAGGGAAGCCACATTCAGATTAGTTCCATGCAGGAAGTGGTGTTTAATCTCACTGGATTTCAATAAGAACAACTCTTTCTTCCTCTGCCCATTTTCCCATCCATTCATTCAACAAATACTCTTTTTGAAAGGTATTGTGGAGACTGTGGGGCTCTCCATCTCTGAGCCCAAGTTTTGTGAAGCTGATAATTCCCTAGACATTGCAATACCAGCTCAATGACAATACTGGGGATGATAATTCTGACACTATTATAACTTCAGTGGTCAATTATAATTAGCTAGTGTTTGGCCTGGTGGTTGGAAGCTTCCTAAGCCCAAGAGACAAGGAGGGGAGCTGGCTGGAATGTGCAGGCAGTAGTGATTCTGGGAGCAGGCAAGACTATAACCAGGACTAGGTTTAAATAAGCAGTCAGGGCAGGATCAGACTGAGACAATGGTTTCTCCCAGGGTGCACCTCCCTATGGCTTCTGCTTACACAATCTGGATATGGGTTACCTCCAATCCTATTTCAGAAAATGGATCAAGTATGAAATGGGAGTGGGTCTTGAGTACAGATTCTTACTTTTTTTTTTTTTTTTTCGAGCAGTGAGTGTCCCAGCAAATAGTAGTCAGGAGACCAGAGATCCAAGGGCCCTTCAACACCTAGCCTTTGTCCCCTAAAGCCCTTAAATTCCAGGTAATTGAGTTCCTGACAGGTGTTGCCTGCCAACAGCAGTTGCCTGCACTGTTGGAAGGGTCAGAGGCAGGCTTCCTGGTGTCACCTAACTCCAGTGCTTTCCAAAAGGCAGTGAGTGAATGTCAGTGCACTTGACTGAGCACAAGTCCCTGCCTTTTCCCCACCTTAGCCAATGCGCCAGCCTCTTGGAGGCTGATGGAAATGTGCTGCTGTGGGGTGAGGAGGAAGGAAAACAGGGGGCCCATTGAGGACCTACCAAACTAGCTCCTACTTTGGCACCTAAAATAGTCAATTTTAGCTGATCAGTTTCATTTCGCAACTTGGTTATATGATTCCCAAGCATTACCTCTTATCTCTAAACAGAGGTGTGAAAACAGAACCGACTTGGCACAGACTGGCTGCCTGAAGGGGGGTCTTTGTGTGAGACTCAAGGTTTGTAAGGCGGAAAAAGACACAGAAGGTTTCCCGGTAGTCCCCCTGCCTCAACTCATCTGTTTTTGCTTTCCTTCATCAAATGAGACCAGACACAGGTCCACGCATATAAAAAAGTGGCCCCTGTACAGAGGAAAGATAATACTCATGTTACGATGTGGGACTCAGCCTCTGCCCAGGGTGAACATGCAGCCCCAAATGAACTACTCACATAGCTCATGGACGTTTCCCAAATGTGTAGCGAGGCTTATGCACAAAAATGCAGCCGGCACTATTCACCACCTCTAGGGAGTAAGAAGCAAGATGGCGCCCTGCCAGGAGCCTCACAAAGCAGCGTTGTTAATGCTCCTTCAGATGCTCCTGTGTGGCTTCATCCGAGCAGAGGAGGATCTGTTTACGCTGACTGGCTCCTATTGACTCTCCTGGGGGATGGGAATTACAATGCTGGCCTCTGTTAGTCTCTAGAGTATGTTAGGAGTGCTTGGCCAGTGCTTGAGGGTGTCCTATGATCCTTCTTGGTTGGTGTGATACTGAATTACACCCCTGGAGGGTGAGCTCATTCCTGGACCTCAGAAAACAAGTTTCTGACTAGGTTTGGGGCAGAGGGAAAACTTCAGGTATGAGGTTTGTTGAGAAGCCCATTATCTCCTTGTGGTGAGTCCAAGGCAGTATTTCTTAGAGTTGGGTCCCTGGAAAACTGAGGGTCCAAGAGTTCATCCGAAATATATGTGACAGTGAAATCTGTGGAGCTCAAACACATCTTTCTCCAAAATCACTTTAACGTAGCAATGGTCTCATTGTTGAAAAACTCCAGCAGTTGTTCTGGTGTGGTTTTTGTTTCCCCTCCAGAAAGGCTTTTCGCATTTCAGGCCCTTTGTCATACTAAAGGTATTACAAATTGAGTAAAGGGAAGTCATCAGCAGATCATGAGGTAGGACCCTGGGTCAGAGAGGACCTAAGGGCAGCCCCCATGGGCAAATAGCACAGTCAGATTTGAATCTCCTTCCACTTTCTTTCAGGGACTATCATCACCCTGGGGCTCTGCCCTGGGATGTTCTCTCTCTCACATTCTTACAGGATTTGCTTTCAGCAGACTAAGCGATTCATTACAGCTCCTCATTGATCAGGCTTCATCAAGGGCAATGTGCTACATTCAAATCAGTATATTCCCTAGTGACCTAAAATGTACCCTTTTAAGAAACTGTCCCTCACATTTCTCCCCTTTACCCCCCAGCCCCACCTCTCTGTCCATTAAGACACAAAATCCACACCACTTTTCTGCCATTAAAGCTATCCAGTTTGGCTAGTGGGCCCCTTCCAGGCTCCTATAAGCATGACATGTGACATCTTAGTTCACTTCCTCATCTCTAGTCAGACCTCCCTCAATCCATTCTCCATCCCTTAGCCAGAGTGGGGTTCCTAAAATGAAAATTTTTTGCCATTCCCCAGAGCTGAAAAGGGTTTTTTTTTTTTTTTTTTAATTTAAATTGGAATTTATTGATTTTAGAGAGAGAAAAACACCAATTTGTTTTTCTACTTATTTATGTACTCATTGATTGACTCCTGTATGTGCCCTGACCAGGGATCGAACCTGCAAACTTGGCAGGTCAGGCCAATGCTCTAACTAACTGAGCTATCTGTCCAGGGCCAGAAAAGGTTTTAATAGTTTCTCCTAGATTTGGGGAAAATGTAAAAACCCTTATATGGCTATCAGAGTCCTTAAGGATCTGGAACCTTCCTCTCTCTTTCCCTTGACTCATCCCATGTCATTTCCATACCAGATTTTTTTCACGTCATTTCTGGCTGCAGCCCCCATGTGAGTGTTCTACTGGGATCACATCTGTCTTTTCTTTCAGACTGAACAAATGAGGGCAGGCAGAGTGTCTTAATTTTTCTTTCTATCCCTAGCACCTCACAGAGGTTGCAAAATGCAGGTGCTGAGTAATTGCTTGCTCAGTCATTTTAACAGAAATCTCCCCAATGTGTATTGCACACCTTCTTAAACAGAATGTTTTCAACCGTGCTTAACTATTTTTGGTTGGTTCTGTTGTTTTCCTGGAGAGACCATGCTCAATCACTATTGTGCCTGGGTATTGTGGAGGTGGCACTGGCCCAGAGTCCTCATGCTCCAGACCTGGGAAGGGTAGGAAAGCATTTTCAGAGGGTACTCTTGTCTGAATGAACAGCTTTTCAAAACTAGTTTGACCAAAGAATTCTACTTCTAGTATTCTATCTCATGGAAATGCGGTTCTTGAGAACAATATATTGGAGCTGATGGGTAAAAGACCCAGGAAATTTTTCACCACAGAAAATGATGTAACAACTATTGATGAGATGGGAGTAGATGTGTGTTTCCAATATAACATAGGTACATGGTATTGGCTGAGGATGTGAGTTGGAGAAAAATTTGGACAGTATCATTCTCAAATATCTGTGTGTAATTTTTTGTATATATAAACAAAATCTGGAAGGATACACATCAAATGAAGGACTGTGTTCATTCGTGAGAAAAGAAGGAATTGTCACTTTTGCATGATGTTTTCGGAGTGGCTTGAGTACTGAATTACCCCTGTGTAATGAGGGTAGTGTAGGGTTAGGGTACATGACCTTAAAACTCTAACATGATGCAGTGACATGATTGATTTTTCTCTGCCACCTGCCTGCTTCCTGTCTGTCAGAGGTCACTGTCCTGCCTTCATTGTATTTAAATAGGGGATTCTGGAAGATGGGGAGGGTTTTCCAATAATTAAAGTCATGGCCTCCTAATGGGGAAGGTGATGGTGAAGGAGACTCTTTTGGTCAGGGGACTTCCCTGAAATGACTCATGAGGTGGCCAGTGTGGGTCCGAGTCTAAACAGTTCATGTTTAGTGCGTGGCGGGACCCATGGCAGCGCTTCGTTCTTGTCAGTTATGCTGTGGAAGGGAACGTCTGGGTTCGGGTTTATGTGCAGATGTGTATGTTGAGGAAGAAGTGGTGTAACAATATAAATGTTAATCACTACCACTTATTGAGTGCTTATTGTGTCAGCACTGTGCAAAATGCTTCAGAAACATTCCCCCACCTATGCCTATGATTAAATTTTCTCCATAAAACCTATAGATTTAACAAAAATTCTCATTGACTTCCTCCCACCCCCGATACAAAAATTAAAGTTTACAGACAATAAGTGATAAAGGTAGGTCTGGCTGAATCCAAATTTCATGCATATCACACTGCACAGCCTAACCTCACTACCTAGGGGAGTCCGGTCACTGTAGCCACAATTTTATGGGAATTCAGGGGTTTTCAGGCATCTGCTTGAAGATGCCTCCACAGCACCCAGAGGCAGTGTGCTATAATGGAAAGAGCACACACTTTGCAGGCTGACAGACCTGGGACGCTTACTTGATAATATGAGGACAAGTGTCTTTCTGAGCCTCATAAGGCTGTGGTGAAGAACAAAGGAGCTGGTGGACCTAAAGCACAAAGCCCTGCTTGGCAGGCAGGAAGAGGCTATTCTCAGTGTTGGATGAGGGCACCGCTTCACTATGGAGCGCTCTGCCCTTTCACTCACCTTCTCCCAGTTGACCCTCACAAGGAGCAGGATCTGGAGCAGGAATGATCGCTCTATCTCCCTATCTCTTTAATTGACTTGCTTCAGGCTAGAGTTGATTATACTCAAGTCTCTGCTTCCTCACT
Source organism: Anoura caudifer (assembly GCA_004027475.1). Taxonomy (NCBI): domain Eukaryota; kingdom Metazoa; phylum Chordata; class Mammalia; order Chiroptera; family Phyllostomidae; genus Anoura; species Anoura caudifer. Next base: position 139,662 of record PVKU01000663.1, on the reverse strand, counting down.
CCTTTATCCACCTCACCTGCTTGAAACTGGTTTGGACCCACCACTCACTTAGAACTTCTCTGACCAAAGTCACCTATGGATTGCTTGGGGCAAAATCAGTTGGATACTTTTCTGTCCCTGTCATGCCTTGACTTCACAATGAACATTCTTTCCTTAGCTTTTAGGTCTCACACTTTCCTGTGGGTTTTTTTTTCCCCCTTGCCTCTCTAGTTGCTGCTTCATTGTCTCTCTTCTCTTCCTCAATGGCCCCTTACATGTTGTTTTCTGGTGTCTCTCCTAGACCCTACTCTGATTACTTCTAGTTCCTTAGCACTTCCCAAACCCACTGATTTCTTTTAACCCAGCAACCAGAGCAATCTTTAGACCTGGGCTTGTTATTCTATTCTATTCCATCAGACCTACCCTCTCCTTCTGGGATAAAGACCACAGTCTCTACTCAAAATGGATCTGAGGTCCTACCATCAGGCTCTCGACTATCTTTCAAGTCTCAACTTGCCCACTTGCCCACCATGCTCTGGGCCCCTTTCCCCCAGGCCTTTTGCACATGTGCTGTCTTGTGCTATAACACTCCCCCCACTGCCCTTTACCCTCGGTCCCTTCTGCTTCCATCTGCACCCCATTCCCCTATCTTTGCCAACCAACTTCCAGTCTTAGTTTAAATATCACTTCCCCAGGAAGCCTTTCTAACCAGAAGTAAGACCCACACCAGACAGGGTCCCCCTGGTTACATGTTATTCTCAGCATGCTGTTCCTTTCCTTCCTAGCATGTATAATAATTGTAATCAATTATTTGTGTAATCATTTATTGAATATTTTTAATAATTCCCTCCAAAATATAGGCCTACTAAAAGTAGCTCCCATTGGTCTTAGGCAGCCATCATCCCTTTTGAACACAGTACCTGTAAGCACTCCATCTACACTTGTTGGTCAAATGAGTGGATCAGATGAGTGGATGCCGCCAGCTCTCTCCTCCCTGGCTGGCTTCTGCTTTCCCTCCTTCCTGTTCTCCATCCATTCTCCAAACCACAGAGTTATTTTTTGAAACATAATCCTTGATTATTTCATTACCCTCCTTAAACACCTTTGCCCACCTCCCACTGCCCAAGACAAAGTTTAGACTTCACTCTGCTTCTCTTCACAGTCTCGTTTTCAAAGATAAGCTCATTCTTGAAATTCTAAGTTCTGTTGCATTTAACTGCTTCTAGTTCTTGCATTTAGTGGTCCTTTCTGTTCACTATCCAGACCATTCATTTGTCCAGCTACTTCATCTCCCTAGCCTGGCTGGGGTGTGCCCTACTAAAATCTGTGATACCACAAGCTCAGTGTTTGTCTACATGTCTGTCTCCAGGGTGGAAAGGTCTTTGAGGGCAGGGCCAAGATTTGCTCTGCACTGTGCTCTCAAACCCCTGAAACACTGAGCCTGGCACACATGTTTAGTAAATTTTGCTGAGTGAAAACTTAACCTGATCTGTAGAGCCTGTTGCTCATAACTCAAGCCTCATGTAATTTGAACAATTGGTCCTGCTCCCCCTACCCCAGATAAACACGTTGGTTCCTCTAGAACGTTGAGGAACAGCCACTCTGAAGAGAGTATTCATGCTCTGTTATGCATTATTTGGTCGTGTGTAGAGGGGTGGGTGAGAGAGGAAAGAGAACTTTGTAGGAAACTTATCTCTTTAGTTCTCTACTGTCTGCTGTTTCTTCTTTTGCTAAGATAAAATAAAATACCTTTCTGTATTCTCTCTCTACTCACTACCTGTGAATGCTTGTTGGAGGATTTCTTGGAAAAAATGGTACAATATGCCATGCAATTACCAACGTAGGACTCTCTCTAGGTTTGAGATTTATAAAACAGCTTCTCCCTTTTTTTTTCCTTCTGTTCTAGGCAATGGGGAAGAGATATGCTTTTAAAACTGTGGGATTGGATAAGGGGCACTGAGGCCTGCTAATACCTAGGTGTATTCAGCTCTGCAGGTCCTGCCCCTCCCTACTCACCTACTATGCTCAACTTCAGTCATGTAGCTCACTCCTCCCCCAAAGCCCCTGCACGATCCTGCTCCAAGAAGTAGTTATCAATGCAGGCTATGCATTAGAATCACCAAGCTTTTAAGAATACAGATGTTCAGGACTTTCCCAACATCATTTGAATAAGAATTTTTGGGATGGGCTTGAACCCCACAATTTTGGAATCTTCCCAGGAGATTCTAATGTGCACCAGTGCCGGGGACCACCACCCCTAGGTCTTGCTGGTCTTCCTGATATAAAGTCCTCTCTGCCTGACCTAAACTCTTGCCTAAAATGTGTTACTTACTTCCTAACTTCTTGTCCAAGGCACCCACACCCAAATGGTCCTCTTATGTGACCCGGGAAGACACTCTATTTGGAGTAGTCTCATGATAGCCCATTATGATGATTTGTGATGGATTTCCCCTGCTAGGCCATTGGCTTCTGGAGGACCCTTGGTAGCATAGATCAGAATGCCCAGGACATTGTGGGCTTTTAATTAGATTGAATACAATGGAAACCTCAGCTGCTTTGGGATTTTCATGAGTTGTGAGGGAGCTAGTTCTCCCCGTCCTCATCCATGCTGAGCCGAGAAACTGTGCCCTTTTCTATTTTGCCCTGATAACCACCTTTCATGATGTGGGCCACGGTGATTGCAGTAAGCCCAGTGTGACTCAAACATTAGTTATAGGATTGTTTTGAGGGCCTTGGAACACACTTGGAATGATTCGGGCCAACAAATATGAAGATATCAAAGCACTGAACTGAACACTCTTTTGCAGATAGATTGATCAGTAAATGAACCACAAAGGCTTTACCCTGAAAAAAGGAAGTCCCACCAAGTCTCAACTGATTTGGCATCTGAAGCTTCTTTTTCAAACTCAGAGCTGCTTGTTGTAACCTTGAACAGTTTCCACTGGTCCAGTGTAAGTATTCATCCCAGCAGAGCACTAGCCACTCTTCCAGAATGTGCACATTCTTTAGTCCTTACTCTTTCCTCACTTTCTTCCCTGACCTGGAATGGATTTCATGTTATCACTGAGAAAACCCTACCCACTATTCAAGTCAGATTTAAACGTCAGCCTCCAGGCCATCCCAGCCAGAAGCAATCCACATCTCTTTTGTGCTTCTAAAATACTTGTTTTCTTACCATTTAATCACTCATCATTCTGTAAATATTTATGGAGCACCAAATATGTTCCAGGTTCATTTGTCCATGGTCTCATGCTATATGTTTCTTTTTTTTTTAAAGATTTTATTTATTTATTTTTAGAGAGAGGAGAAGGGAAGGAGAGAGGGAGAGAAACATCAATGTGTGGTTGTCCCTCGCATGGGTGTGCCTACTGGGGACCTAGCCCACAACCCAGGCATGTGCCCTGACTGGGAATTGAGCTGGTGACCCTTTGCATCGCATGCTGTCTCTTGATCCACTGAGCCACACCAACCAGGCTCATGCTACATTACAATTATTTTTGTTTTATCTTCTTGAGAGCTGTGGCTGACTCTTGCCTTTTTTGCTTTCTCCCTTCTGCCCTCCACTCAAAGTAAAGGGCTTTTCATAGGGTTACATGCAATATTGCGGTTGACTGAATTGGGTCTTGTTAACAATATTTTTGGTAATGTGACCTGAGCACAAATTTCCTTCTGGATGTGGATAAAGGTATCTATTTTGACCTATCAATGATCTGTAAGTCATGACATCTATAAAAGTTGGGCAGCGACTTGAGAATGAAGTCTCCAGTTACGGCTTGTCACATGGTGCCATCAAATTCTTCCAATTGGGTTTGTAATGGGTAAGAAACACCTTCTTCAGTTGCTTCCTTGGCAGTGAGGACCTGAGTAGTTTGGAAACTGATTTATGATCCCAGCGCCCTCCTGCCCTCACTGGGTCCACTTACTGTATGTGATTCACATGTGGCTATTTCCTTCAGGGTTGGGTACTCTGTACAAATATGTGTCAGTAGAACAAAAAACAAACAAACAAACAAACAAACAAAAGAAACAAATATGTGTCAGTGGACTCTCTGCTCCATATCTCTGGAGTCCCCTGCTGTAGGCATTTGCACAAGTGCGGGGTAAGTATAGACCTTCACAAATCTGTTCCTGCAGTGGCTGAAATCCACCTGGCCACTCCTGCCAAACATCTCACTTGGATTTCTTTTGTGTGTCTTTCAGTTCACCTTTTGCTGGCCATTGAGGCTTCTCTGGCAAGATGTTTGCTTTCCCAGTGACCAAGTGAGAGCTGCTATTTGGTTTCTTGATCACCAGACTGGGATTTTTCTAATTCTTAGAAACAATTACCAAACCCATTTTTCTGAAAGGCTAGAAATAAATCCCACACTGACACTAATTGCATATTCAGAACACAACAGACTTCTGAGCCTCCTTTACAAGGTCTATCCCAAGTTTCCAAGGGCAGGTTCTGCCTTTCTCCTTCCTGTCTTGGAGAGCGCTACCAAAGCAGGAGAAATGAAAGATTGCCCAATGGAAGAAATGAAATGCTGATGAATGGAAGGGCAGCCTGTCCGGTGACTTTGTGCAAAACGTAGTTTCTGTTGGAAACAGTTTTTACAAAGTCAAGATGAATTGGTGTGTTAGTACAAAGATTTTTTTTCTTCCTTCTACAAATGATCAAGGAAAATGGATTTTTTAAATGTAAACATTCTCTTGTAGTATTTACAGCTTCTCTAATATAGGAGGCCAAAGGTCTACGGGTTTAAAGTAAAAAGCAGGAACAGGGAGATAACAGTTCTTTTACAGTTTGATTATAATCTAAATATAACAGGAAAATCACTCTCTACATAAAGCACCATGATGAATAAATATCTGGGTGAGGGGATTATTGGGTCTTTTTTCCTTTTTCCTTTCGTTTTCTTTCCTCTAACTTTTCTTTGCCTTTGAGAAAGGCCTTTAGTGATGAAGACAAATAGCGACTGAAAGAAAAGCCTGTGCTGGGCTTTGCTGATAGAGCACTTTGGGGAAACGATTTGTTAGGGCAAAGAAGCTAATACATAAAATGTGAGCCCTCGGAGATCACCCAGTTCAATCCTTCATCTCAAGCATAAGGGTATGAGAGCAGCAGGCATACACTCTGAGGAACACAAAGCCTCATCTCATAAAATTTCAGTATCTGTCACCTCTGTGTATCATGGTCTGCATCCCCTCTGTCATGATACGTAAGGATTACATTTATTTTTCTACCAAACTGGTGGTAGATGAAATCCCTTAGGAAAGAAATCCTTAAGTTATCTCCATAATCACCTCTATTCTCTTTGATAGCAAGGTCACTTGTTGTGCGGGGCAAGTTGTTATTGGCCCTTTGCCCCCACCCTCCAGGCATTGAGTTCAAGGTATAGTGGGCTGGGCTGGCTCTCACTCAATTGCTGATCATTGCTACTTTAAAGTTATGTTCCTGGCCCCTAGTTTCCCAAAGTCTCACCCCCCATAGGCAAGCAAGTGGTGAGAGTTGCGGGGCGTGGTGTGGCAGGGGCTCTGAGGGCAGTGTTGAGGGTAGTGGATTCCTCCCCTCCCCCCACCCTGTGCTTAGGCACAGGTCTGCTGGCTCACACAACTCAGTGAGTGGGACAATCAGACGTCTCCTATTCCACTTGGCTCTGTGGCTGCTGACAGCATTTGGCTCTCTGTCCACTGGCACCAGTGGCAGGCCTCAGTTGCTGTTTATGCTGTCTGTATGGGATGTGTGTGTGGGGGGGGGTTTCCTCTGGAGCCCCCCACTCGCACAGGCCCAAGAACCCAGTAGCGAGATGGGCTCTGTTCTCCCTCCAGGGAGAGAGAGGTCCAGCCATCTTCCCTACTTCTTGCTGAGACTTCCTGTAGCGATTTTTTTTTATAACTGCTTCCCAGTCTGCCTGCCCCCAGCTCTTGGATGACAGTAACTGTGTCTCATTTATCTCTGAATCCCTGTGTTTAACCCAGGGTGGTCCTTTAATAGCTGTTTGTTGCCAGTGTGATGCTAAATGGCCATTCAAATCCATGAGAGAAAAAAAACAACATGCCTTTCATTTCAATCATTTGTTAAGTAAGCAGTCAGTGAGCCCATACAACAGGGGTGCCAGAGTAGTGCTGGAAATGCATTTGTTGCTCTCAAAGGACCTTCTAGTTAACCAATATAACAAACAGGCTAGAGAAACTCAATCAGAATGTGCTCACCTGTGGCATCATGATAGGGACTAGACCCTCATCTTCACCAGAAGAGCTTTGGGAGAAAGTCATTGGCCTCAGTTTCATCTCAGATATTTTTTTTTGCCTCATAAAATTCAGGCGGTGTTAGGTGACATGTGGGAGACAAGTAATGGCTGGTCTAGTCATTCTTGGTTTAACCATCCATTCATGTGTTTGTATACTCTCTGCATATCTCAAAAAATTTCTCCCTGCAGAGGATCAGAAGACTCAAATCAAATCAAATCACTCTGAGGCTCTTTTCCAAGGCCCTCTATTGGTTCTGAAGACATGGGACTTGTCTCCTGCATCCTTCCCTGTTAACAATCTTTAAGAAATTGTCCAGATGAGAGTTTATGTCCTACGGAGAAATTGTCCCTTTCAAAGAGGTGTTGTGAGACACAAGCAGGCAAACTTGCAAAATAGGTTCTGAGCCCCAGATATATCCTGTTTTACCTGAACAAATAAGCAAATGGTATGAAATAAGTTTTAGAAAATGCACCCCACTGCATCTGCCAAATATTACTGGGTGTAGAGCAAATTCTGCCCTTGCCTTGTGGTCTCTCCAGGAGGGAGACATAGGTGGGGGGCGCTTTATTTGCTCAGCATCCAAAGCCAGATCATGCTCGTGACTGTCCAAAACACCGCTGTGAATAGCAAGAGTATCACAAGGGTTCTCAAATAGGAAAGTGGAGTTGGAACAAAGAGCAGGCACCAGACAGACTTCCTCTGTTAAAGATTATCCAACGTGTCACCTGGGTGCCAACATTCCCATAAACCCCAGCAGCTCTATCTCACCTAGGGAAACTTAACGGCTTTGAAACCCTGCCCGAGACTAGTAGCATTCCATGAAACGACCTCATCACAGGGGAATGGACTTTATCTCAGAGACTGTAAGTGTGTTTGCTTTAAAGATGATTAACCATGCTCAACGATGACCAGATTTCCTAAATTAAACCTGATCTCTTGTTATAATTATGAATCTCACAATTTCATCACGAGGAACATATCAACGAGGAGAGTGTAAATCTCTCTGGATTGGTCTTTAAATGAATCTGCAAGCCAATTCCCAATTTGAGAAAAGCAAATAGAGGACCGTTTCTCATTTGCAAAAGGCTGCAACCAGAACCAGTGCCCAGCCAGACAGACAGATTGGAAGAAACTTCCTCCCAACCTCTGCCCTGACTTCCTTCTTCCACAGCCTAATTCTTTTAGGAAAATGAGGCTCTCGAGGTTCTTGATTTATGATAGAGAAAGACAGTTTTTCCTTTTCCTTTGCTAGGGTCAGTAGGAGAAGCCTGTCACTGGCAGTGACTCTGCTGAACCCTTGGGAAGGCCAGGCCCCTCACCACCCATCCTCTACTCTTGTTCGCTCATTTTGTTTAACACCAGCTCCCGGTGGCTTCCAACCACATAGCCTGGTTCTGAGCAGAGAAGGGCCTACCTCTCTTGCTGAATTTTGTTTCCTTTGCACCACTTGCATGAAGGTGTTTACCTATCCTAAGGGCTAATCTATGAAAATCATTAGGGAACAAATATAATAGAGCAGATTTCCAAGTGAGTGTGGGTGGTCTCTTGGTGCTAAATGGTCTGAAAGGCTTTGTGGAGAAGATTGATACTTGAGCTGGGCCTTCAAGAGTGAGTGGGGTTCAACTGGGCAGGGAGGGGGTGTGTTCCCGATGGGGAAATGTCATGTCACCAGTACGGCAGGTATGTGCTTATTTTGTAGATGTAGATCCTTTGCTCTAGTTTATAGAAACATGTGGCAGAGCTGGGAGGTTTTAAAAGTAGAACTAAGGTGTTGTCCTTCTGGAACTGGGCTGCAGGTCTTGGGTAACAGCTGGGTTTGAGGACCATCGAGGAGCTTTCTGGGTCTAAAACACATGGCTTCCAGATACGTAGATATCGGTGGGCACTGGGTGTCCAACAGACATTCTGCCCACCTGAGGTCACTTGCCTTTCTCTAGCTGACCACCTGTTACAGGTGGTAACAAGGACTGAGGGGTCAGCTAGGAAGACACTGTGACTCTACTCTCATAAGCTTGAGCTATTTTGGATCTGTGAATTAAAATGGGAGTAATGATTCCCTATTTCCAGAGTTAACCTGCAGGAAGATACGAGGTGATGTATAGAATGCCAGAGGCTTCATAAATATCGGTTTCCTTTTTTCCTTCCTGTTTTGCTCCTCTGGAAGGATTTTTCTCCTTCTTTCCTTTATTTTGCCTGGCTGGAACTTCCTTTCTCACCTCCCACCACCCACCCCAAATTGTCGCTGGGCTCTGTTTGAAGGACCCAAGTGTGTGTACGGAAAGATTAAGCTGTCCTTCTTATAAAGGAGAAATGTATTCGAAATGGGGCACATCAAAAGTGAATGTAGGTGACAAATGTTTATATTTGGAAAGTGCTTCTGCTTTGATCTTGGTTTCTATTTTTTGAGAGCTTGACAAATGTGCCCTCTGGGCCTTGGCTTCAAACATCTTCAGTCAGCAGAGCACTTTAGAGGAGGTGAAACTCATTTGATCCTGCACTTGCTGTTCCTCCTGGTCCCAGAGATCCGCCAGCACAGAATAGGCCTCCTCTTGTCTCCCCGGCGCACTGCCCAGAGCCAGCGCGGCTGCCGTCGAGGGGCTACCGCCTCCCTTGAGTCCAGTTCTTAGGGTTGCAGATGCCAGAGGCGGAGGAGGCCGTCCCTGGCTCTCCTCTTCAGAGGCTCTCGAGTGCACTTGGCTGTTATGAATGCTTTCCTGACTCCTCTGCCTTCCCCCCTCCTCCATGAGGTCACACTGAATCTTTGCTGAACAACCCCTGACCCACTACTTGGGAAGGTGCCAAAGGTGATTCCCCAAGGGGAAATTCTTCAGGGTGGCAGTGTGGGGTACTGATTTCAGGTGAACATCTCTAAACTGTCAACCACACAACTTATTTTTCCAGGGTTTCTTAGACTTCTTGGAAGAAAAATCTTGACAGACTTTAAAAAACATTTGCAGCCACCCATCTGACCCAATTCTTGCAGGGAGGTTATAAAAGGTCTCCATGTGTGAGGTGATTTCCGCAGGACAGCAGTGCTGGCCGCCTTATGCTGGTTCTCAGTGCTCCAATCATGAGAAAGCTGTGACCAGCTGAGCAGCTGATTTTCACTGGAAGGCCTCCTTGTCCACAAAGTGGTTTCTTTCAGTCCAGACCAACATCTTCCCACTTTGGGTCTTTGAACTGAAAACAGACAGAAGGCCACTGAGAAGGTATCTCCTATTCCTGCCAGGGTTAAGTGTTCAGTTAGACAAGATGGGACCCAATAAAGTATTTCCACAGAGGGACTTCAGTGGCAGGAATTGTGTATTTAGGTGAAGAAATGGCTGAGGAGCCAAAGAGGGGACAGCGAGGCAGCCAAGTGGTTAGCTACAGTGGGAAGCCGCGACCACCTCAGGCTGGAGGGATAAAAGGAGTTGGCATTACTTGAGTGTAGGGTCTGGGATCAGCTGGCAGGAGCTAGAGCTGAAAGAGATGCATTTTCTACTGGCAGAGAAGTGGGGAGAGAAATGCTCTTCCCACTCCCCATCTCCCACCAGAACCTCTCGTTGGCCATTGCTGATCAGACAGAGGCCGACGGACTCAGATCCTGGGAGCACACAGCGCACAGGGGTCAGCTATTCTCTCCGCACTCTTAGGATTTAGAGCAGAGCAGGGGAGGATGAGAAGGTTCTCTGGCTTCCAGTTTCTAGAAGCCTGCTTTGGCATTTCCTCCTTCTCTGAAAACCAGAAAGCTATTGGAGGATGGGAGAAAGCCTGAGTCCTGGAGAGAGAATGGTATGAAATTCTGCCAAGCCTGTGCTGAGTGCAGACAGAGCCACATGGCCATGGGGGCTGCTCACCAGGCACTGATATTCTCACAGAAACACTCATCCCTAAATAACTTCTGGAGCTCCCTCACCAATGGCTGGGATCCGCGCCTCTGTTCTCAGAATGGCTGGCTTAGGCAGGTGACATTTCCAAGAATGCTCTGGCTGGGATTACAGGTTATGAATTCCCCTGGAGGGTCACTGAGAAATGTGACTTTTGCATGCCTTGATAATTAAGAGGTACAATTATTTGGCTTCTTATGGTAAACACTGGGTTGTGGTGACATTTTGGGTATGAGGACACTGTAGATTCCTAGAATCTGCAGTGTATTCTACATCTCTTATTTGATTGCTTTTTTTTTTATTCAGCTCTACAGACACTGGTTGCTTTCTTATCTAGATGTGTCCTGTGTATGATGTGTGAGAATATAGTTATTGAGAGGTTGGGAGGAGGGCATGGGTTGCCAAGCAACACTGGAAATATAGGGTTACAAAGTTTACACTTGTGCACACCTTGGGAAAGATGTTTTGCTGCTCTGGGCCTTGGTTTTCTCTTTGGAAAATGGGAGTTACAGACATTTCCTAATAACCCTGCCATTCCCTCAAACACACACTTTTTGATGGTGTTTAATAGCAACACATTTTTTTTTCAGGTTTGTGTGTTTATTGTGCCTATAAATATTTCTAAGGCTGTATCACTTTGTTTCACACCCCACCTGCTTTTTCATAGTAGGTTACTGGTAAACAGACATGTAATTCAGACACACCTACCTCACAGATATTCAAATTCATACCTCTACAAAATTAGGTACATTCAGGGTACCCTCCCCCAAATTCTGCGTCCAATGATTAACAGCCATATAATGCAGCCTGTCACTGGTACTATATTCTTCTTGCCTGAAATACCCTTAATATGCCTTCAAAAAAGAAGTCGCTTCTCCCATAAAATCTTACTAGAAACTTAACTGTTTACTTGCCAAATAGCTGGAAAGAATTATCAATTTAAGAAAAAAAGTCCCAAATCAACACATAGCTTTTATTTCATCTTTGTATTCCTTACACAAACAAATGTTAGGAATATCACAAGTAAGTGTGAGGAATCATTCAGCATCTTGCTGTTTCCATAGCCAGACAACTTAGATCTTATTCATCAGCCTGCTGAACTGTTCCTTTTTCAGAAACACAGATATCATCCCAAAATTTTCTGGTATTTTTGTTTTTCACTGTTGTGGCTTGCTGAATTAAAGCAGCTGAATTTGATACAAGTTCAATGTTACTTCCTTCCAGAATCAACTCATCTTTCTGGGCCTGAGATACTGAACAAGCAACACCTGACCTCATCCGAACCCTGCGGATATATTTTTCGCCCAAGAAATTTCCGATTTCAACAAGAGAACCATTTTCTTGAATAACAACGTTGATGGGGAAGCGAGCGTACACAGACCTCATCTTGTCACGGAAGCCCAGCGTAACACCCTTGATCATGTTCCGTACAGGACTGCAGATCGTGCGCACCGTGGCCAGATCCTTTCTATTTCCCCACCACTTGTCAACCCGGAGCCTCTTCTTTTTCTTTCCAAGGAGACTGAGTTCTACGTTGATGTGGTTGAAGTCCCTCCGCAGGGTGCCTCTGGGGCCCTTCACAGTAACTGTGTGCCCCTTCAGAGTGATGTCGACATTCTCGGGGATGTCGACAGTCTGATTGCTGAGAATGGTCTTCATCCTCACAGTAGAAGTGGCAAAGAGCAACAACACATTTTTTTTTGTTATTTGTAAATATATGTTTATTGTAGGAAGTTTGGAAATAGAAATACTTAAAATACAAATACAAACTGCCTATGATTACATAACCCCCAAATAATCATTGCTAATAATTTTTATTAAATTGAATATGTACTTTAAATTGGGGCCATACTGTGTGTATATGTGTGTATGTGTATATATATACACATATATGTACTATAGCTATATATATATTGAATATATATTTTATTCAATTGAATATATATTTTAAATTGGGGCCATGCTGTGTGTGTGTGTACTTATATAGTTATATACTTTTCCATCTAATTCTTGGTAGAAAGGTATATGAGTATTTTACTTTTATTAAAACATTTTAAAAAATCAATGAATAACATCTTGGTCAAATGGATGCACTGCATTTTGTTTGGTTACACCTTATTATTAGATATTTATACTGTTTTTAGTTTTTCTCTTATAATTATACTGTGACCCACATTCTTCCCATAAATTTAGAACTTAGTATATCTAAATACATAAATATAATTAAGAGGTGTCAACCTTTTATAAAGAAGACAAAGTTTGCTCCCCCCAAAATAACAAATGTTCATAATACGAGAAGCACAAGAATTCTCATATATCATTATGAAAATCACTATTGCCTTAATGGAAAAATGGACAGGGAAACAAAATAGAATTTTCTATTACCAGTACACAAAAGGTGTTCAAAGTCATTGGTAATTAAGAGACACAAATTAAGACTACAACACAACTTTGTTTTTGCCTGTAAAACTGGCAAAGAAAAAGCAAAGTAAAAACCAGAAAATGCAATGTTGGTGATAGTAATGATGCAGGTAAGAAAGAAATCAGGCTCCTAATGTTCCTTGTGGAAAAGTAAATGGATATGTCCTTTAAATTTTTACAGAGATTTCATTTATTCCTTAATTAGTCAATAATGATCAAGTCTCTGCTATATACAAACATGCTTCTAAGTGCTGGGAGTCATAGAAAATATGTGGCAGATAGGCCCAATCCTTATGAAGGTTGTGATTAAGTAAGAGAGATCAAAGATGTCCAAAATAAAGATAATGCAACGTGGAATGAACTGACAGTAAGTGCATCAGATATGGAATCAAAAGATTTGAGTTCTAATCTTGCTTGGCCTCTTATTAGCTGTCACTTTGGAAAAGTTACTTTATTATCTTGGGCTTTAACTTTTCACTTGCAAAATAGGTTGTTAGAGAATTAAATGAAACCAGAGATATTAAAATATTTTGTAGATTGCTCATGCTTTTCCCATGTAAAGCTGGTATCTCTGATTTTAAAGGCAGAAGTCATTTCCAGTAGGGGAGACTCTGAAGGCTAGGGTAGGAAGAGAAATGATAGTAAGCAGGTTTGTGTGTGTGTGTGTGTGTGTGTGTGTGTGTGTGTGTGTAGGGGTGGGGAGGGAAGATTTTGGCACTATGAGATTGTAGAAAAAGGAGGGACCAAGTGGCAGGAATTGAATAAGCCAACTTGGGGAGGTGGGGGATGGTAAGGGGAGTTTAAGACCCTGTGAATATAAGGTATCTGGCTGAGGTAAGACCTGGGGGAGCTGGATTGGGAGCTAATCGAAAGAGAGACTTGATATAGGGCCTCAGAGTCTGGACTTTGCTCTGCAGATAATCAGAACTACAGGGATTTTTTTTAAGCCGAGGAGTTATTGAGAGTAGGTTGTTCAAAACAGGAACAAAATGACAGGTGAACCCAGCATGCAGAGCTTGGTTTCTAATACCGTTCTCCAGAAAAAGGAGCAAAGCTCCTTGGAGAAAAGGCTGATGCTAAGTGTGGGCAGGGAAATACAAGGTAAGCCTGAAGCATCTTGTAGTGCTGCTGGAAAGTAAGAAAGTACTAAAGCAAAAGAAAACAAAACAAAAGGATGGGGCATGTCAAAGGGACACAAGAGAAATCTGAAAGCGCTCCCAATGGCCAATGCTGGAAAAATTTGAGCAACAAAAATGCTGTACTCAAAAAAAATTTGAGTACAGTATTATAACCCACAGTATAGTATAAATATCTATGAGTCCATATTGATGTAAATAAATGAGGGGAGAAGAAGCAAGGCTTTCCTGTAGAAGAATTCCAAATAATTCACATAGATATTCCTCCTGCCAAGAGTTGGAGCTAAACTCTGCTCCTGACCCCCTTCCCCCAGTGAACCCCCATGACGGAAGATGTTAACACTAAGGGACCTGGATGAAGAATATATGGGGACTCTCTGTATGAGTTTTGTGATGTTTTTATAAGTCTAAAACTATTTTAAAGTAAAAATTTTCTTTTAAAAACGTTTTAAAAAGAAGTTGAGACAACTGAAATAAAATAACAATAAAATGATTTTTTTTTAAAAAAGGAGCAATATGTAACTAGATAAAATCAGTGGCTAATCAGAAAAGCTTAAAAGGGAATGGACGTTGGGTGGAGAGCCTACATCATCCACCACAGGCAGAAACGAAGAGGTCAAACTGGCTTACTTTATCAACATTTCCTCTCTTGTTAAAATTGTCTCAAATGAGCATGTTCTATTTTCCTCATTTTGTAAAATGGATTTAATTAAAATAAAAAAAAAAAACTTTTTAAAAAGATGAGTGAGTACTGCAAAAGTCATTGTAGGAGGCGGTGAAAGATTCTGCGGCAATTTTGATGACAGGTGCTCCGTGGAGACAGGGGTAAAGGATGAGCTGACTAAAAAGAATTTCTACACTGAGACCCCCAATAATTCCCATCACCCTTTACTTGATGTTGAAGGCTGTGGTGCTTCCTTTTCTGTAGCTTAGAAATTTAACCTGGAAAAATACACACAGACACATGTCTTACAAGGTCCTTCCAGAAGCTTCAAATAATTTTTCCTTGTTACACTTCAAGACTCCTTTGATAATCATCAAAGATATAACTAGCTAAGTTTTCCTGGGTCTTCACCTCTATAACCATCTTTTCTTTTTGGAACTGTGAGGATAAAATATGGCAGGAAGTGTCCATCAGCTCAGGTTAGCCCCACAGCACATTTTCCGTTACCTTCCATTCACATTCTCTGAAGCCTATGATTGCTCCGCTGAAATGTCTGTTTCTTCTGAAATTAAGGCTACATTTTTTAAATTTAAGGTAAAATACCTTGTCCCTTAATCCTACTACCCTACCACCACCACTTTAAAACTTTAAATTTCTTTATGTTTACTGCCAAGAAACTTCTGAGTCAAACTCAGAAAGTGTTACCAGCAGCAAAGAATGTGTTCTCTGTGCTCACCACAGTCCTCCAAGAAGGAAAGACTGTATGTGTTTATAAGTACTTACTGTTTACAAGCTGGCCAATGGTGAAAGTTAACTTGGAGCCTCTTTTCTTTATGAAGACATTGTTTGATAAGCACACTTTGATTTTGTCCTTCCATTTTCTCATTTTAATGCCTTGTGCATGAGAAACAGGGCTGGCTACATAATTCGCAGTACCCAGTGCAAAATGAAAGTGCAGGGTTTCTTATTCAAAAATTACGATTTCAAGACAGCCTTGGCTGGCATGTCTCAGTGGATTGAGCTCTGGCCTGTGGACCAAAAGGTTGCTGGTTCAATTCCTGGTGAGGGCACATGTCTAGGTTTCGGGCCAGGTCCCCAGTTGGGGGCATGTAAGAGGCAACTGAGTGATGTTTCTCTCACATATCAATATTTCTCTCCCTCCTTTCCCCTCTCTCTAAAAATAAATAAATAAAATATTTTTTTTTTAAAAGAATTTCAAGACAGGGACAGCAGAATGTTGAGCGAAGTATGAGATCATTCTAAGCAATGGGACTTTAGGTTATGGGGCTTCTTGCTGTGCTCCTTGAGCCTTACTCCAGAGCAAGAGAGGAGGAACTTTAGGCCCCACCATCTAGCATTCATTCAGAGAGGCTACTGGGAGTTGGAGAACCAGTGAGATGGGCGGCACAGAACCAGGAGCCTTTTCCCCAGTAGCTCAGCCTAATCCTTGTGATTAGAAAAATTGGGGTGTTGAAGGAGGGGATGTACGATGTCCTGGAGTTAAGTTTCTGTAGATGAGTGAAAGCACCTCCTTTATAACATCAATTATGGAATGGAGATGGGAGGACAAATCTCACCTCCAATGTAGAGAACACCAAGGCTTCCTCTTGCTCCTCCAGGGACCTGTGGAGGTCTGCGGGGACCCTGTGACCCTGTACTTGCCAGGACTTGGACCTCAGTTCAGTTCAACAGTTTTTGAATAGCTACCAAGTGCCTGGGGCAGAACTAGAAACTAAAGGTAAATGTCAATGAATGAATGAATGAATGAATGAAATATCTACCTTTAAGGAGATAGTGTATTGGGGGATGCAGATATGTAGATACACAAAATCAGAATAAATGTTAGATTTTTTAAAGCGCTTCTTATCTTGTCTTGGTCTTAGGGATCAGGGACCTACTGACCTGACCAAACTGGAGTGACCCCTAGCTACGTTCAATGCTGAATGTGGCAGGTAAGAGGTGTTGCACATCCCTTCACATTAGCCGGGAGAAACCTGTCATGGGGGCAGAGAGCTGTGTTCCCCAGTGAAAAAATGTAGTGTTGATGTTTTACTTAAGTTCTGTGTAGCTATATCTTAAAGGCTCTATGTACACATATGACTAGTAAACTAACACATGCCAGACTTAATAATGCATTAGATTTACTTTTGAATCACTAGTTGATCTGATTAAAGAGTTTATTTTTAATTTTTAATTTTTAATAATTAAAAATTATTTTTCCTTTTTCCCCATCATCATTCATTATAGCAAAGTGAAGCATCGCATGGTGTGAAACAGTTTTTTTCATGAGTCTCTATCACAACAGTGTTTTTTCACAAGGAAACACTTCTCTGAAGCAAGTATTTTGACATTTCATATTATATGATACCTGTAAAAAGGAAGTGATGGATGAATTGTTATATATTCAGTTGACTTACAAAGGTGGGTGGACCTACAAGAGATCAGAATGGTCATCTCTCAGGCCACAGTGCTCAAACTACCCCCATCTAAAATGGATGATGATGATTTTTTATTTGATAATCATCTGACAATGAGAAGTACACTTATAGGGACAACATTTCAGAAGGTTCAAAAGCAAAATGATTGCTCACACACAGAACTCCTACTTTATAGCTCGGGTCACTTGAGATGGTCACCTCTCTCCTCTCCTGTAACTGTCCCTGTGCATTTCTTGGACCTCATGGAGGCCCATTTGATGACAGCAAGTCAGTCTAAGGTTCCAGCCCCCTCCACACCCCATTTCCTCATCCCTGTGCCAGACTAGGTGCCTGAGGAGTATCTTGGGTCTGCAGGAAACGCTGATTGAATGAGTAAGTTAATGGTTCCCATTTCTTTCTTCTAAGCAGCTTTGCGATCACGCTTCTATCACTTTTGCAGTGGTCCTGAGTTATGGGTAGGTGGAAAGAGAGTTCATTTTGCATGAAGAGATTGAGACTTGGGAAGCTAAATGAATTACCCATAGTGACACAGAGAATTGAGATGGGGAGAGGGTGGCCAGCTCAGCCTCCTGCTTCCTCCCCATCACTCTGGCCCAATGGTTTTCAACCTTTTTTATCTCATGGCACACATAAACTAATTACTGAAATTCTGCAGCATACCAAAAAATATATTCTATTTTTTTCCAATCTAACAAACAAAATGTATAACTTTTATTCACTCATGCCAGATTGCTATTATTGTGTTGGCTGTTGTCATTTTTTTTATTTGGCAGTCTAAGGGAAAAGAGGTCAGTGCCCCTGACTAAAGAGGCAGGTATTGTGTGTTTTAAAAATTCTTGTGGCTCACTGGTTGAAAAATCACTGCTCTGGCCTATAAGCCGGAGCCATTGCCTTGTGCTAGATAACCAAATTGCAGTTAAAGTAACAAATGTTGGGTATGAACTCTCCTGATACAAATTGTTTAATTATGGAACTTGCTAACTGAGAGTAGCATCAAAAGTGTTTGACAATTTACTGTTAACTCCCTTGAGAACACATTTTTGGAAACAAGATATTAAACCCCCCCAATCCCAATCCATGCTCAGGTATTAAAACTTCTCTCACAACCCACCCCCAGCTCCACTTTTTTTTTTTTTTTGTAAACGACACATAAATACCAGGAACAATGTGTCTAGAATTAGTAAGTCAATTTTCTGTGATTGAAGAAGTATTTGAAAAGCAACAAAACCCTAAAAGGTAGTTTGGGGAAATAAGAGCATTAACCGCATGACAAAAGAGGTCAGTGGTAGTGCCAGATGTCTGCAAAAGGGGAACTAATCCACTCTTGGTACAAGAAAAAGCAAAAGGAGAACCAAGTTGTGACTGTGCCCTATAGGGCAGCAAAAAGGCCAAAGCTTGTAAAAAAAGAAAAGCAGAGTACAGCCCTCATTGTGGAAAAGTGTCCTGGGTCAGGGGAAAAGAAAATAAAAATCTGATGTTTAAAATTTTTTTTAAAAATGAAATTCGTCGGTAATACTACTTCATATATATGAACCATGTTTTGGGGGATAGAAAAGTAAGTGACAATACAAAAATACATACATCTGAATGAGCCGGAACTTTGGAGAGTAATCAAGGGCATCCCCATCTCTGGGAGATAACGGATGACCAGCTGCCCGGAAGTGGTGAGCTGTCCGTTTGCTCAGCAGCCGTAGCAGACTGTTCTAGGCCACCCTGGGAGAGGACAGCATGGTTCCAAGTGGGGACCAGCGGTTATGTGGCCGGGGGAACTTCATCTTTGTTTACTGTTTTATTATCAGGTATTATTACAGTTTCTGTTCTACAATAGAGTTTTGCTCTCAGATACAAGAGATGTGCTTTTTTAAAAAATAATTAACATCTTTTTATGAGCAGGGCTGTGAAATGAAATTTCAATAATGCGTTGAAATACAGAAAGACCTATAAACTTCATCTCGTGGTTTGGAAGGTAAACCTGTCCCTTCTGCCCTTCTATCCTCTCTTTTTCTTCTCATGTAGCAGGCCTGCTGCCAGAGAAAAGCCCAATCCCCTAGTCAGAAGGGTCACTGCCTGACCCTCTGGGCAGAACAAAGTTTACTGATGGGTTCATTCATGGTCTAAGGACAGGAAGGCCTGAACAGAACCAGTTGTAAGACGTTAAATGTAAAAAGTGTTAGAGAAGAAAATCAGATCAGTTTACTCAAAACCTCGAACCAGGGCACCAGCCTTCCCTTGTCTTCTTCATCTTGAAGCTATGTCTGGGGTGGGTATGAACCCTTTCTCAGTGGGGTCAGGTTGAGGGGGGACATTAACACAGCCCCACACTCCCATGTCCTTCTCCAACCCTGGTTTGCTGGCAGGGAAGCTCTTTTTAGTAAAAGCGCTCTTTAATTGAAAAAGTGGAAAAAATATTAGAAATTCGCCTGCTTCTATAAGTATTTATGACTGTCTTTTTGAGTTTTCCAGACTTCCAAAAAAACCGAACACCACAAGAAGAAAATACCTCTGAACCTCTTGTTCCTTGACATTTAGCCTGCTGTCTGTTTGCGATAATTTATGTCGGGTTTACAGTCTGATTCAGAGACCTGGTCTTCTTGTCAGTTTCACGGCATACCAGCAGCGGGGCTGTTGAAACACACATACTCAAGAGCAGTCATGACGAGTTGGGTATTTTTCTTGAGCAGAAAAGTCCTGATTTAAAAAAAGAATAGGTATTTCAATCCTTTTTTTTTTTTTTTTTTTTTTGGAATGGGATGGGTGGGATGGTTTGGGAAGAGGTATTATGGTGGGAATGAATGGTGACTTCACGAGTTTTATTTGACCTTTAGGAATTTATTAACTTGTTATTGGGTTGAAGTTCTAACCTGAGATCTAAGAGTTTTCTTTGGTAATATGCGTGATTGTGGGGCGGATGGGGTAGAAGGTACATTAGTCAAGGCTTCAGTTATCGAGAAAGCTCAGAATTGGTCTGAGAACAAAGTGTTGTCTGTATACAAGGGTCTTCTGCTATCTGTCTGCTTGATATTTGGACTTCCCATTGTTTTCCTGGTAAGATTACACCTTCCAACACACCACCTGATCCCCTTTAGAGTTTCTCTGTTTTCCAGTTCCTCTGGAAATAAGGCTTGCAGAGGAGGAGGCAGGTAGCCATGATGCCTGAAAGCTTGCCTCCACATTCTCTTAGCCAGAAGGTGGTGGGGGTAAGAATAGTGGCTACCCACTCAGACCTGCCCTGGTAGAGCCAACCTGACTTTGTTGTCTGAGGAGACAGCTGGCCAGTGTCTGGCAAGAGCATTAAGGAAGAGGGACCGCAGAGGAAGATCAATCAGGCCATGCAAGCTCTGGAACCGAGCAGCCAGCAGAACTCTTTGCTGACTGCTCAACTCTTTCCCTTCTTCCACTCTAGGGGACATAAAGGTCAGGCTTTTCATGCAGAATTCTCCTCCTGTGGATACCCCCTTTCCCCCCACTGTACTCCAGCTATGAAGTCTCAGCAAAGATCCAGAAAGAACTCTAGTTTTGGAATTCTGTAACTTCCATAGGAACTGATCCCTTGCTGACCTGTCTAGTGTCCGAGCTCTGTGGAGGTGAGGGTTAAAGATAACAGGGACAGAGGGTTTCCCAGAACCTTGGGATCCTGCACCTATTAGCTCAGGGAAGGAGTCACATACTGGGCAAAAGCATGGACTGTTTCTACTGACTGAGCCCTGTGAGGGGCCGGGATGAGATGAAAGGTGCCAAGCTGAAAGGGATTTCACCTTCAAATGTTGTAGAAAGTATGTAGCAGCATCCAAGGATCATTTGGAGGAGGGGGGGTATTATGCTAATTAAATGAAGACAATAGCATCTTGTTCCCCCTTCTGTGATCCCTGATAAAATTGTCTGTCAAGGGGAAGGAAAATATTTCATTATTGCACCTTTGAAAAAGGATAATCCTTTCAGTATTTCCTCTCTGGAGGAGGGTGTCCTTTGTTCTTTTGCTTCTGACTCACAGCTACACCTCACATTTAATTTCAGGGAAAGAACCTGGTAGTTGAAAAAAAAAAAAAAAAGGACAAGAGCAAGGTTAGATGACCTGATGACTCCTCTCTAGGATGGAAAGCATAAAGGGGGAAGTAACTGCTTTCGCAGAACCACAAAACTTAGAAGTGAGATGGGGTTGGAAAGGTCATGATCCCCACTCTCCATTTTATAGCTGAGGACGTTGAGGACCCTGAGGTGAGGGCTGATGAAGCGACCTTCCCAGGGCAGAACTACCAGCGTGTGGAATGAGTCTACTGTGCTTTGCAGCACATGGGGCTCATCCCTAAAATGACATGGGCCCCAGGAGCATTAGCAAATAAAAGGGAACAACAGAAACCCAGCCTGACATAGTTCCCCAAGTCATCGCATTCTTAGCATGGCCAGGAATTTTCAAGCCTTTTTTTTATTATTCTTAAAAGTTGTTTTAATGATGAAGAGTCTCACTCAGGATGAGAGCCTTCCCAGGCATGAGTGAGGAACGTCTCTTTTTCAGTGTCCTGTTTCTTCAGGGTGACCTTTTCTTTCGAGTGAAATGCAAAGGCCTGGCCTTTTCTTAGAAAGTAAGTGACTAAGACTATCTTTTCCTGACACTGGTTGTCACCTTGTTATGGCTTAACTCCAAAGGCTTGGTGGCCATCAAGTTTCAGACTAGAAAGTTGGTCCTTCTCTCACAACAGGGGGACCCTTTCCGAGAACAGACCAGGTATCTTTGGGAAGACTCACCAATCAATACCATGTTGGGAGCAGTGGCTTTTCTGGGGGACCTGATCACTGGCATCTGCGGTGTGACTGTTCAGAAAGGTGAATTTTGAGATGAGCAATAGGATGGGAAGATTTGATAATAGCAGCAGGGATAGAGGTGGGGGCATACTGGTCTGGTCCTAGACCAAACCTTTCAGGAAGGACATTTACTAGAAATGGTGGTGGGGTAGGGGAAGGGAGCAGAATCACCCAGCTAACAGCAGAAGTTCTTTGAGCAGCAAGACACAGAAATCCCCAAGTATGCAGAGGTGCTCCTCTCAGCCCTCAGCACTTTACACACTGCATCTGCTGTTTAGGATTTGGAGAATATTTTGAAACCTAGGGCATTTATCCTCGAGCTTCTCTCATTACAAATCCTACCGAATTGTCTTCCAAAAAAAAAAAAAAAAAACTAACAAGGTAAAAATATCTGAGATTCCAGTTTTACTTTTATCTGGAGTTAAAGTAATTTTAATACTGTTGCTGTGAAGAGGTTAACGAAGGATGTAAGAAATCTACACTGCCTCCCCACTGCCCGATCCCCTTTTCAGCTCAGATATGGAGTGTGAGTGTGTAAGCACCGCCAGACGGAATCTCGGCGGTGGAAAGGGATGTGAGCATGAGCCCCTTTATGCCCTACCTGTGATCTCTGCATTTGTTAGACTTCTCCAGAAGGGAAGGGAAGAAGTAGGGGTGCTGGAGAGGTATTTCTTGGCCGTTGCTAGCACACCTAGCACACGCAGCAGCAGAGCACCAAACTTCCCTGAGTTTTGGATGGTGCTGTTACCACTCATGAGAAGTCTAAATAAGGCTCCAGACAGCCTAACAGAGTCGGTTGCTTTTCCCGGCAGGAGAACATTCCCTACTCCCATTTTCTGAATCTCGCAGAATTTCATGTTGCCTTAAGCCACCAGAAAAAGCTTTTTCAATCCCCCAGCATGTCAGTACAGTGCACCACCACCCTAACCACCCTAAACCCTCACCCTCTGGCATGTGACTAGCCTGCAAGAGGTGAGAGGATCGGCCTTTTATTATTTGTTAAAGCACTCAGCAACCCAGAAATAAACATGCATGCTGATGTTGATTTGAGAACTAAAGGATGTCTTTCAAATCTAACAAATGCGATAAAAATAAACAACATCCTTTCATAAATTTAATGGAGCATAGCTCTGTGTTTTTCTTTTCACGTACTTGAGATTACCCCACTGGAAGAAGAAAACACTTGAGTAATGCAGGGAGTCTATTTTGTCATCTGCAGTGTTTGGAAAATATATTTTAAATTCCTTCTGGGCCCCTTTTTTTTGCTTCTTTGAGGCGTGCTTTATTGATGGTGTGCTTGGTAATAATGAGAATACAGCAATTTCTAATGAGAAATCCAAGAGGCTGCTGTCCAACAGTAGTAGCTATTTGTTCTATTTGGTAATTAGTTAAGAAAGAGATTTTATGTTCCTTTTCTTACTAAAGAGTTTTACTTTGGGTGTTTGGGACATCTGAGAAGAACAATAACAACAAGCATATCTAGCACTTAGGGAAGAGCTGCACAGAGCATTGTCTACAAGCTGGTTAGCCACACAAGCCCATGGGGTGGGGGCTATTATTATCCCCATTTTACTGAGGAGAATCCGAAGTTTTGAGGTTAGGTGTCTTGCTCAAGATCATACACCTTGTGAATGGTAGACAATAGAGTTCAACATCGGTTCTGTCTGATTCCCATCTTACTAGAATGACTATGTTAATCCCACACAGGACCAGAGCATTGAATGACAGGCATTCATCTTATTCATTCATTTATTGAGCTCAAATATGACTAGAGCATCTACTGTGCCAGGCATTGTTTTAGGCACTGGCGATATAGGACCTACATTCTAGTGAGATCCAGTAACATGAGATATAAAAGCAACAAAATGAATGATCAAATCTATATTAGTTAAATGGTGACATATGATATGAACCAAAATAAATCAAGAAATGAATATATAGGATATGAGAACAGGGGTTGTAATTTTAAATAGAGCCGTGAGGTAAGATTTCAAGAAAGACCTAAAGGAGGTGAGGGAGCGAATCATCTGGCTATGTGGAATAAGAGCCATTCAGGCAGATGGAATGTGCAGATGGAATGTGGGGCCGTGCTTAGTGCGTTTGAAGAACCAAAAGTAGACCAGTGCGGCTGCAGATGCACTGAGCAAGGGGAGGGAGGGCAGGAAACAGTAGATGAGATGAGAGAGGCACAGAGAGGCTGGGTAGGGTAGGGCCTTGTAGGCCATATGGGGACATCATCTTTTCGTCAGCAGGAGATGGGGAGCCATTGGAGGGTTTTGAGCAGAGACGTGGCATACTGTGACTTCAGTTTAATAACATCCCTCTGGCTGCTGTGTCAAGAGGGGCAGGGTAGAAGTGGGGAGCCTCCTGCAGTAAACCAGTAAGAGATGACGGTGGCTTGAACCTGGCCAATAACGGGATGGGTCTGAAAATAAACTAAGGCAAATTAGAGTTTACTAATGGACTGTGGGATATAAGATAAAGAGAGGTATTAGGATGCCTCTAAGGTTTTCATTTTGGGTGAGTTCCATGAGAGGAGTTGTGAGGCAGAGACAAACTAGAATGCATTTTACTTGGAAGAGATCATAGAGAGGCATGAGGAAGGACAAGGCAATTCATAACAGATCTGAAAAATGGGCTGCTGTGAATAACTTTCACTCCCTGCCATCAGTTCACTGACAAGCAGGAGACACTGACAGGGAGCTTCCAGGAGTACACATGGTGAATGCAAATCCACAGGAGGTTATCCTGTGTGATAGAAACTTCTACAGAGATAAGACCCTTTTCCTGTCTATTTTCTTCTTGAGACTGTCTTGTCTCACCCAGCCTAAGGGAAGGACATTTGTTACAAACCATCATGACCGCAGAAACCTACGAGGTGCGTGAATGGGGACTGGTCAGTTAATGGGTTATAGAGGTGGATATTCTGAGGGGGAGGGTTGGGTTCTGAGATATGCAAAGCCTGATTGCTAGTGGAGATACAGTTGTCAGACCAGAATCTTGTAGGTTCCTAGAGGAAGTGGGGAATACAGTATGGGGGAAGGTTTAGGGGTAGCTAGAGTGGGCAGAAGGATCTTTATCTACTTTGGAAGGCCTAATTGAAAATCCATTAAAAAAACCAAAGATGAATACTCTTAAAACCAAAGCGTAGGGTAGAGGAAGGAAGGAAATCATTTCCATGGATCAAGGTAGTTTGGGGATTGAGAAACAATCGCGCTAGAATTTCCAGGAAATCTTCTTCTTCTATCCCCACCCCCATCCTCAACTACCAAAGTACTGTAGACTGTGACAGGGATTTTAAAATTAAATTTATTTCTTTGAGAGCATTGGGGGAGTTTCTTCACATTTAGTTGGAATAATTACAAATCTCTGAGGTGTCCCAAGATTGAAAAACTCCGGGAAGACCACTAGTCAATGGTATAATTATATCAATAGTTCACCTTTACAGAATGCTAGGCAAGCAACTAAAGTACAGTTTGTCAGCTAATCCTCACACGGTCTAAGGAGACAAGTGCTATTATTACCCAGAGTTTGCAAAAAAAGAAATGGAGATTTGGAGAATCAGGCAATTCATCCAATCTCATCGAGCCGGTGAGAGGCAGATTTGAGAGGCCAAACTCTATCTTGTTGACTCTAAAACCTGTCCTGTCTCTCTGAGGCTGGACAGGGCATGCACAAAAAGACGGCCTGAAAGGCCTTTCTTAGAAAGAGGAATTTCTTTTCCCTACATTCTCAGAATTGGATCATGAAGGGTGAAAGCCAGTTAACCTTGATTTCAAATTAACAACTCATTAGTTTTCTCAACATTTGACTCAGAAAGAAACACCTCCCTTCTTCCTCCTTGAAGTAATTTAATTTTCACATTATACTTTAAGGGATATCCTCTATTTACCTAATGCTTTCCTGTTCAGTCCTTTCAGACTATGAATCTTGTATATTTTACATACACAAAGGTGACTTTTCCTTCCTTGAATGACCAACGCTTATCAGCACAAGCAACCGATACCGAGCTCATAAATATGTCACTCGGAGTTTAGTCTCAGCCCTTCTCTTTTCTAAGAGTAGCTCTCATATGACACTTTTTCTTCCCCTTTCTTTTCCTAACCCCATGGAAGCTGCACATGTGCCCCGGAAGCATCCTTGGAGTATGTTTTGGTTTCATCCCTCATTGGCAAATATAAAAATGAGTGAGTGGTGCTTACACACCAAAGTCATTTCAGCAGGAGGCTGCAGACAGTATAAAACAAGGCCTGTGGAGCCAGCGGCTTCCGATTCCAATTAAATATTTCCTGTAAGTCTGTGCCAATTGTGCATCTTGTAAGAACATTTGAAAACAGAAGTTTGAACTCACAGGGACCCCGTTGCCTTAAAAACCTGTTTCCTGTTTGACAAGATTTTACTAGTAAGAGCAAAGTAGCACATTCAGCAACAAAAGTCATTGTTAGTGGTTCAGATGTGCAAAGGTGGCGTTTTCCTCTCCTGGGTGCCCACCACGCAGCCTCTTGAGTTGCAGATTTATGTCTTCCAGATAAATTTCTCTGAACATTAGAACCCTATTCCAGAGGGCTCTAATGACATTTCCAGGTTTACAGGAAATATTTATCTCCCTGTCTGTACATACTACTCTGTGCTATTTGTAAAGTTAGAAAAGCTCTTCAAGACAACTCGGAGATGTCATTGTCTCCATTTTACAGATGAGAAAACAGAGGCTCAGGGTCCATATGTTACTGATTTTGTATAGAGTATTTTAGATTGCCAGGGACTAGGTGCCTCTTGTCCCATTACTTTGCAGCAGTTACTAAAATGCTTATTGTCTGTTTCCCAATCCATAAAATGGGGTAAATGGCAGCAGGAATTCAACATCATAGATTTAAAATGCCTTTAAGATGTCAATAATAAAAGCACTCCAATGACCACCAAGTGTTGTTATTGTTATTTAGCGTGTCATTATCATTATTTAAACAATTGTCTTAGGACTGAAACTCAGAGCTCTTCCTGACCTGGCCCTAGTCTACTGGTCTACCAGCCTTTTCTATGCATGATTTCCTCCTTCTACTCCCCCTAGTCAGTCTCTCACTCTCTCTCTCTCTCTCTCTCTCTCTCACACACACACACATACACACACTATCTCTTTCTTTAAATTTCACCTTCTGAATCTTCATCCACATGTCCCTTCTACCTGGGACACTCAGTCCATCCAACTGTGGTCCTACTACATCTATGAGGTGCCCCAGTCTGCTTGGGGATGAGGTTGGTATCAATCTTAGCACTGGTATCAACAGTGGAAAAGCCCACAGTTGAAGCCTCACGTACCATCAGTGGGATGCAGGCAAGTTATTCAGTCTCTCTGTGTTGAGTACTCATCTCTAAGATTAACTAATACCACTTACCTCACCATGTTATAAGGACTAAACAAAATAACCCATGTACCACACAGGGCCCAGAATGGGCCCAGAATATACCTGAGCCCCTACCTCCTACCCTCAAATAAAATTCCTTTCTCCCTCCCTTGTGAAGAATTCTGCTTAATATATATCTTATAACATTCACCAAATCTACCTTGTGTTACTGTCCCTCATGTATGTGTCTGCTGCCCACATGAAATTATAGGTTCTTTGAGAGCCGGGAAAATGCTGGTTTATTTTTGTGTTGACCGCTGCCCTTGTCTCACAGTAAGTTCTCGATGCTACTGAGAGAACTCCAGGAATGTTATCAACGTGCTCTTCTGGACCTGCTTGCCTTGTGGGGCAGGCTGGTGACTAATGCTCAAGGCTAATTTGTAGAGCCCAGGAAGCTGAACCTTAGAGGGGTGAAGTGAGTCAGAATTGAGGCCAGAACATTCCAGAACTCATTCCCAGGCTCCGCTTCCAAACTACCTTCTCTTACCAGGTCAGTTTAGCACAAATGTTAACAATTGAATTTTTTGTCTGCCCATGTGAGTATAATTTGATAAAGTAAGATTCAAGCATTCATCTAATACACATATAATACGAGTATTTTTAATGGTAGGTAGTACATTCTAGGCTGCTAGACCTCTTACTCATTTAACTTTAATCTTCATGAAAATCCTGACAGGTTTTTGTTTTGTTTTGTTTTGTTTTGTTTTCATTTTGCAGCATAATAGTGCTTAGACAATACCTGCAATATTCTGTATTAGGTTCTAATGGTAGCAAACACCATGCTCCTGTTTATTAAGATTGCAATGTAGTGGCCGAGAGAGGCAAACAAATCATTAACTGCATCATGAGGTACATACACTAAGTTATAAAACAGAGACATGGGAGGGAGAATAATTAACATAGTTGGGAAATGAGAAATTATCAGAAAACAAGGGATATTTGAACAGACTCCTGAAGGATGAAAGTTCAGAGGACAGATAAAGTAGAGCGGCAATCCTAGGAATACAGAACAGTGTGTTCAAGGTTAAGAAGGAAAGAACAGGACTTACTGCAGCTACAGTGGAAAAAGGAGGTGTGACTTAGGCTGGAGTGGACACTATGTAGCATATGTGTCATGCCAGAGAGCTTGGCCTTTTTTTTTTTTTCCTGTAAGCAATGGGGAGACTTTGAGAGTTTAACACAGGGGGAATTACTTTGTTGTTTTCTGACAATCACTTTGGTGGCCTTGGAGCAGGAGCAGGTGATGAGCATGTTAGATATAAAGATACATCCATGTTAAAAGTTATCCTAATGAAAATATGCATAAGTTATTATGATTATCTTTAGTAGTATTATCCCTGGATATTTGCAAAATTAAGCTTCTTCTGTTTCAATGCTTATTTCTTCTTCGGATAAAATTAAGAGAAACTGTGCTATGAGGAAACTATGCTATGCTGTGAGGGAAACACTTCCTCTTCCTCACAGGGGCAAAGTATCTCAAAGAAAGTTCACTTTGTAGAATGTTTTGACCCACAATATGGTAATTGTTAACTTTTTGTTAGTGGAAATACTGTTTATCTGAGTGCATCTCTCAGGACGGTTTCTTGGCATTCTCTTTGCAGCACTGGCCATCCCAGCATCACTGTAGGCAGAGCACCTTGTTGTACTTACTCAACCATCCCTGCCCAACCCCAAGGGTCCAAAACGAATGAGAGCTTCAGACACAGACTGTGCATGCAGTGTGTGTATTGTGCATATGTAATCATATACATATTTAAAAGGGGATGAGTAGAATATGTAGGGTCCATGGGAAAGATAATCCAGAAACTTTCGTTGAGCCCAAAGATTTCCCTTGCACTGGCCAGTCCAATTTCTGCCCAAGCAAAGTGCTGGGCCAGAGAGGCCTATGCCACTAGCTTGCGCAGCTCTTGGCTTGGCCCCAGGGAGGGTCCAGGGCTCCTTCCCCGTGGCTGCCTCATGAGACTGACCCTGCATGGGAACGTCCTTGGACAGCTTTATTCATTTTTCTTTTTTAAAAATAATACCTGACTGATCTCATGTAAAATGTCCTTAACCAGGTGAGCTCACCAACAGATGGTGCTGCTGGGATGGGCCCCTGCACAGACAACCTCCTCACCCCCTGGCAGGGTTGGCTCCTCCAGGCTTTCCATGCCAGGCTTTTAATGTTCCTTCATTTTCAAGCAATGAGTTTTTGCTTATTTGCATCTTCTTGCAGTGGCCTGTGAGGGAGCCCATCATGTGAATGAGGGCAGGCACTCCCTAGGGATATGACTTTCCCAAGGTCCCATGGGTGGGCTCATTCCTCCCTGGTGGCTCCTACCTACAAACCCCACCTTTCCCATGTGTGCTCTGAACAGGCCATCATACATTTCTAGAGGCTTCTTTTGAAGACATGAGGTATCGGTTCTGGGTAAATGGAGCTTCCAGAACCTTGGAATTCTGCCCCCTGCCCGGTGTTAGGAGCTTGCCCATTTGATGGCAATGGTAGGTAGACCTGATACAGGCCTGATAACATCTTCACACAGTGAAGAAGGCCTCTGGGGTGACTGACCCCTGGGGTGGATGTTGCCCCAGGTGTGGTTCCTATGGAAATGGTGAGTCACAGAGGTTGCTGGCCTGCTCTTTCATACATCTGCCTATGTCTGGAAGTGTTTCGCTTTCTCCTAAAATGGAGAAAAAATCCCCAGGGTGTTGGTAAAGTTGCTTTGCTCTGCCTAGTAACTTCATCTTTCTCAACTCACTTTGCCTTTCACCAGCTACCACCATTATCACTCAGAATCACCCAGAGGAAGGACATGGGAAAAGTGTGAGTGTGCCTTCACATCAGGCTCTGGGGACACTCAGATAAGGTCAGAGTTAGTTCAAAGAAGCGATAGAAAGAGAGCCTGAGCCTCATTTGCAGACTGGGTGGAGGGAGCTGGTTTGGAGTGGGTGGGGGAGGGGGGAGAGAGGCATGGCTGTTGGTGCCAGACAGACAGAAGTTGGAGTCCTGGCTTTTCTACTAATGAGTTCCATGGCCTTGGCAAGTTACCCAAGCTCTTTGAGCTTCAGTATCTTCTATAAAGTGAGAGGTACAGGATTTTCTTCATAGATGGCATCAGGTATATTCATTCTGCCACTGGTCTTGGCTCCAGGTCAGCCAGCACATTCAGAAGCATGGACAAGACTGTTGGGAGAACTCCAACAAACTGTGGTCTGCACAGAGCTTTATGAATGAGGCTGAAAGGATGTGAGGCCATCTGGTTAACTTCCTGCACCCTGTCAGCACTGAACGTTACCTGTAAAGGGGCATGACAATCCTGTTAGAAAGGGTGACAGTAACAAGTTAGGAGGATGAAGTGGACTGAGCAGGCCTGGGTAACAGAGAGCCATCTGTATGATGATTTTTGCTGATGCTTATCTGTTCACCAACCTCTAGAATAACCCTTCAGAATTACCTAGTCTTCCTTTAGATTACTTTTTTTCCATGCCTCAGAGCCTTTTGCATCAACAGCAGTGCCTGCTTTTGGATGGCATTTCTTAAGCTTTTAAGCATCTAGGTATATTTAAATGACAGACATGAATATGTGTGCAAATTCAAATAATTTTTACCTGGAAAAATAAGTCCAATTGACTGAATAAAGAAAATATCCACTATTGCATTAGATAATGCATCTGATTTCTTGGAAGCCATATTTTCTCAGGAGCAAAGCCTTAGTAATAGTTTGTTTAATTTTGATTATTTAAAATAAGAGGCATTAAAATTATAAGCCAATGGGCTATAAATGAGTTTTTAATTAAAAAATGCAATGTTCTGATTGTACGGAAATATGGCACAAGAACACTGTGAAAATAAAATGTCAAACCAGGGTGGTGAAATGAAAGTGTTTTTACCCAGCCCCAGCTGGTGTGGCTCAGTGTTTGAGCACCAGCCTGTGAATCAAAGGGTCACCGGTTCAATTCCCAGGCTAGGGCACATGTCCTGTGTTTCAGGCCAGGACCCCAGTAGAGGGTGTGTGAGAGGCAAACACACATTGATGTTTCTCTCTCTTTCTTTCTCTCTCCCCCCGCTAAAAAATAAAATAAATAAAATCTTAAACAAAAAAAGAAAATGTTTTTACCCAGATAACTTATATTTGGGGCAGATATTTTTATACCAAACATTTTGATGAAGTTGGAGATATGGTACTTTCCAAAGTTATTATTAATGGTTGACTGTGTGAGTCGGGGGTAGGTTGGGTAGAAGAGGGAAAAGGAGGAAAATGGGACAACTGTAATAGAATACACTAAAAAATACTAAAAAAAAAAAAACAAAGACAAAAAATTTTGTCTAAATACTATAGATTGATTTATCTTAGTTTTACCACCTACCTCAGTAGCTAGTTATTATGGTGGTTCTTCTGATTAGCACCCACCTGTTCCAAGTTGGGATGACTTCTCATTTAAACTCCCATTGGCAGTGAGCCTTTCTCTGAGCCTGGCTTGCTCCCCTTTCCTTTTCAGTTAGGATCTTACCTTTACAGACTCAAGGTGTTCACTGCACTGTGGGGGAATTAATGCAATGGCTCAGGCCCAGCAACCAAACTGTCCCCAAATTGAAACCAGCTACTCTCAATCCTGTTATTATCACCCAAAGAATCCTCACATGATAAAGACTAGTGGGACCTGGATCAGAGGAGGTGGAAAGGGTGAGCTTGTCATGGTTTGAGGGGAGCAGCAATAGGGAGCAATAATGGAGGAGGGCAGTTACTGTCATCCGTTGCCTCTGTGGTCAGCACTTGCCATCAGCACTTGAAAACTTCCCACTGGGGGTAACTGGGCAGCAGAAACCCCCTTCTGAGTCCAGAGCTGCTGCTCTCCTCCTGTGCGGAACCCACACCTCAAAGACGACAGGAGCAGTGAGATCACACAGACCCTACAGAGCAGGGATGAACACTGAGTGTTGTACTGCTCCATGGATATGGGTGGTCATTGCTTTGTGTGGGAAAACCCAGCCATTTTTCAAGTCATTTTTTCTAATAGCACAGTTCATAAGAAGCTGAAGCTGTTTCCCTATTTTGTTACTTTTATTACCTTAGCACATCTAAAAGGTATTTATGAGGTGTTTTTTAAAAAACCAATGGATAAAAGATCCCAAAGATAATGAGGATAGAAAAATAAACTAGAGGAAGAAGGTAAGGAGCTCATGTTTTTTTGTTGGTTTGTTTTTTGTTTTAGCACTTCCTATTAGTACTTATTACATATCAAGCACTCTAAATGATCTTTCTTAAGCCTCATAACAACCTTGAAATGCAGGTTTTCACATCTCTGTTTTACAGATGAGGGGTCCAAGGCTTGGGGAGGGGGTTAAGTAATTTGCATGAAGATGGTAAGTTGTGGCATTGAATTTGAATTCAAGCCAGCCCAGCTCTCAGGCTGTGCTCCTTTCTATCACCTGCTACCCGGAGAACACAACAAGCCCATGGGTGACAGGAAGTGTGTGTGGGGACACAGGGACACAGGAATGTTTCTTGGACCCTCCAAGTCCTCAACTAAGGTTAAATCGAGTACTTCTTAAACCATTTCCAAGACATCAAAGTACTGCCTATGCAGGTTCTCCATAAATGTCAACTGAGCCATATTGTAGATATCCCAAATTATATAACAGACATTAGTTGAGATGGACATGGCCCAGGTAGAAAAAAGAGATAATGTGATGCTGTGGCTACACCGACTTGCATTTGAAGTGTCCATTTATGTGGACCTTAGCCATAGATTACTTTTCAGTTTTAATATATAACGTGGTCATATTAAAATACATTTTTACAAAAGTAATGTTTGGATGTATTTTTAATAAATGAATATGATCGACTCTTTTGTTATACTCCTAGATATATGTCTGGGATTGACATTATAAATCAAGTTTATTTGTCCTCAGGTGTATATTGTCAATGGTTTCTATTTCCGATGAGGACTGAAAGGTCTCCAGGGTAATGTTAACCCGGTGTTTAGCATTATATGTGTTGAGGTGCCTGCTTTCTCAGTACACTGGGAGTTTCCCCATGCATCCGTGATGCTCGGCTGCTCTGTGAGGACTGTTTCCTACACTATGCCATGGCTAACTTTGTATGAATTGCTGCCACACTTATTTTATCTAGAGTAATCTGGAACATTTGGGTTTCCTTGATTTATGTGAGTGGATAAGAGAAAAGCATTAATATATCCAAACAACAAAAAGATAGCAGGTGAACCCAGTAGTGAGGAAATAGAAACCATTGAAAATATACACCTGATTTCTACAGTTTCCTACCTGCTATGGACACACTGGAAGTGGCCTTGTGCCTGGGGGTGACTGGCATCACACCTGGGTCATCCACCCAGAATGTTCTGGGCATCCAGTCTGAGGTTGGGGGTCCTGCTTCCACCAGAGAAGCATCTAGAGGCTTCGTGGGATGTGGTGGTTCATTCTTCTGAAGAGATAGGTAAGTAGTACCTGTCTTCTTTAGGGTCCAAAGAAGATCTCAGAGGTAGCTGGACTTTTGTCATTAAGCTCTGAGGGCAAAATATACATTACTTGGAGTGTTAAAAAAATAGGAGTGAACTCCTGAGATTTCTCTTTCTGCATGAATCACTACCCATGAGGCAGCCCAATAAGGGGAAAATGATGGTGTTTCAATCAATACGGCCTCTGTAGAAGCCCCACAACCCACTTACACAGAACTAAACCACAATAATCAGCACCCTGCTATAGGGGAATCTGGGTCAGGAGGCAAATGCCCTGTGCTCCTTCACACACATCTGGGTTAGTGTTCTTTGGAGACATCTTTTCTCCCCTTTGGCCCAGAATTCACTTATAGCAAAGTTCACCTTATGAATATATTTGTGGGAAGGGAGATTGGTGCCCAGCACCCTGCCAGGGACAGCTGCTTCTCTAACATACCAGCTTGAGATTGAGAGTGAATTCCAGAGAGTGCCTGTTTGAATACACTCAAAGCATATTCTTTCATCAATTATCCTTAATAGCCTCATTAATAAATGACTGATTTCTATATGGTAGGTGTAGACCAGTGGTTCTCAAATTAGGCTGCCTGTTCAAATCATCTGGAGTTTCTTTAATTTCTTTAGTGAACTGAAGAGATTTTAGTTTCCTCAGTGAACTGAAAATAGAAAGATATCATTCTAATAGACTATTTCTTTCTGAAACTAACCTTCAGTGCCTCACTTGTCCTTAATTAATTTTATTGGAATTGACCCAAATGAAAATTTAACTCAGCTACCCGCCACCCTACCTGTCACCACTGAGCAAGAAGATAAAGGTGTGAGGAAGCAGAACTTGGCACCTTGCACGCCTGATGACACATGAGCCAACATGGCATGCTCTGTTGAATCAGGGGGCAGCCCTTCCCTCAGCCGGCAATTCTTCCTGCATGGTCCATGGTGCTAGCATTTCTAATCCACTCCTTCTCCTAACCACACTCCTGCTTCCAGTCACTTCAATGGGAAGAAGCCCCTTTTCTCTTGCAAAAGGAGTCTTAGTGACAGAAACAAAGTTGCTTGAATGTCATCCTGCCCTTAGCAACAAAGAAAAAAGAGAACTTGAAGTATTCAGAAAAGAGGGGCAAATTTCTGTAGGTGATGAAGATTATAGCATCTTAGCTGAGAAGGGATCTCCAAAAATGGATGACTGGAGACTCAGGAGGGAGAGCTGGGGACTAACTTATTCTTTTTGATGGCTGGTCTTCCAGTGTGTCTGATTGTGTTTCTGTGGAATAAGATACAAGAAAAAAACCTGGCTGGGAAGGCTTAGTGGATTGAGTGCCGGCCTGTGAACCAAAGGGTCACTGGTTCGATTCCCAGTCAAGGCACATGCCTAGATTGCAGGCCAGGTTCCCAGAGGGTGCTCGTGAGAGGCAACCACTCATAGGTGTTTCCCTCTCTTTCTCCCTCCCTACTCCTCTCTCTAAAAAGAAATAAATAAAATCTTTTTAAAAAGATACAAGAGAAAAGAAGTGGAGGGAAAATTCGGTCTTGAAAGAATTAGAGGCTCAAGCAATTACTTTTTGTTGTTGATGTTGCAGCTTGCTTCTTTTATGGTTAGTCCATAAAAGAAAACAGTGGATTGCTCCTTGGCCTTTTGGCTAAGATCAAGCATAAAAGAAGACAGGGGAATTTAAATCCTTACACCTCTGGTTTTCTGTGCAGCCTAATTTGAGGGGAGTGCCTGGAAAGGCAGAGCCCAGATGGAGCATATGGGGAAATCCTCTTTCAGATGGGCTTTGAGACTCAGTGTTTTTATTTATTTTTCACTCCAAAACATATTTGTTGTCATCCCTCTCAGTAATTGTAGTTTGACAGATGTCATCGTGGTTATAATGTTGCAAAGGAAAACCTGAGAGACAAACTGCTTAGCTTAATTGCTGCCCACATTCATGTTACACCAAAAGTATAGGACATTTAAGAAAATCTTAGTTCAAGTCACAGAAGACAATCTCACTCCCTGTCCTCTAAAGGGTGGCTGAGCCAGATCACTGACAAGCCTTGATCTTGTCATAGTTACAGAAATATTGTAAAAAGCAAAATTAACTCAAAACAAATAAAAACAATCTCTAGAGTGGACGTTAGTAAGGGATATAAAAGGGCTGCAAAGGCACGATGGTCATGTGACTTTCCAGCTTCCGAAGCCTGTGCTGGCGCTTTGTGAATATTTAGGTAGGAAGGAAGGGTTTGGTCAGGCTGGAGCGGAGACCAGAGCAAAGGGGTGGGGGAGCAGCTCTTTGGCCTGGGAACAGGAGAGGGGAGTATGGCCCACACCTCCTAAGCTAGGGGGAGGGGACCTAAGGCAAGATCCAGGTGCAAGCAGAGGTTGTGTAACCCTGAAACACCTGTGCAGCCCTGCAGGCAGGGTGTTGGTCCTGTTAACTGTGCAAGGGAGGATCTGAAGGTGTGCTAGGGAATGTGTGAGACCCCGGCCCCTCCGAGCTGCCCAGTGCCTTACGTCTTTCTCAAACTCTTTCTAGGTACAAAATGACTAACTTCCAAGAGGAATTGACATATTTGGGGAACAAAATTCAACTGTACTTTTACCTGTTAAACACCGAAATTTTAAGAAATATATTATTGTGACCATAGACATGAGGAAGGTAGACTTAACAATCTCCATGTATCCTCCAGACTCTGTGGATTTAGATGACTAGGCAATGTTAAATAAGAAATCTGTGAGCCTCTTTGAGTATTTAGGAGGTGAAAGAACAAAAAGGAATTACTGTATTTCTTGAAAGTCAGCAGCAGTATCTAAAACCCTTTGTGTCATACTGAAAAAAATATATATTTTCAGGTCAAGGGTCTGTTCCCAGAGTTATGAAGTAATGTGGGAAAATATAATAATTGTGTCCACATAAAACAACTTTATTCAAAAGAAAAAATAAAAATACCCTTTAGAAATGGCAAAGGAAGGAAGCTGTGCTTCATGTCCAAGCACAAATAATAAGTGGGATTAGCATTATTAAAAATCAAGCCTAATGTAACAGCGTGGTTCACCACACCTCCAAGTACTTTTCATTTCCACTGGTTTCCTCCTCAGTAAATGGACCTCCTCACTCATCTCAGGAAGGCAAACTGGAAGTGGATATTGCGTCTAAATTCTTTTATTAGATTCATGGCCCCATGTTCAACTGAAAGCTCTGACACACAAAAATAAGTTGTAAATTCATCCCATGTCTGAAAAGGTGTTTCAGGCTTGATCAGAGGGCTCTCACCCACCCTCCTGCCCCTCTAGAGGCCACTTGCTTTGGGTCCTTGTGGTCCCAAGAAGGAAACCAACTCATGGGCTTGAGGAAGCACCTGGCTGTCATGCATGTCAGGTGAGTGACAGCCCAGGGTGTACCTGTCTTTTCAGGAAAATGGAGAAAGCTGAGGAGCACATGATGCCCCTTGGACAGGTATTGCTTTGTCTCCAGGACTCCTCCATTCACCGTCTGAGCTTTTCAGGACTTTCCAGTGGAATCATAGGGATCTTCTATTTAATTTTTTGTTTTCTAATGAGAATAGATACAGAGAACAGACTGACAGCTGCCAGAGGGGAGGGGGTTAGGGAGCTGGATAAAAAAGGTAAAGGGATTGAGAAAAAAACAGTGCATGGACACAGACAACAGTATGGTGATTACCAGATAGAAAGGGAGGCGGGGGAGGTAGAAGAAGGTGAAGAGGGCATAAAGGGTGACGGAAAGAGACTTGACTTTGGGTGATGAACATGCAATAGAATATATAGATGATGTGTTCTAGAATTGTACACTGGAAACCTGTATAATTTTATTAAGCAATGTCACCCCCAATACATTCAATAAAAAGAAAGAAAGAAAGAAAGAAAGAAAGAAAAGAAACTCTTCATTTAAAATGATAAAATCAAATTTGTTTCCTGGATTTTTTTTCTTCTACTTTATCATAATCATTACCATTTAATAATTTCATCATTAGACTCTAATAGAATTACTTTTAAATATAAATTTTATTATTTTATAATAAAAATAAAAATTAAAGTATTAAGAAGTAAAAATAAGAAGAAAAATGTCACATATATTTCCAGCAATCAAAACATCAAAAATGGTATCTTGAGGTTCATTTATGTTTTTTTCCCACATAACAACTATTTTAAAAACTCAGCATAGAGGCTGTAGCTGGGTAGTTCCATTGGTTAGAGCACTGTGCTGATACACCAAGGTCACAGGTTCAATCTCCAGTCAGGGCTCATACAAGATGCAACCAATGAATGCGTAAATAAATGGAACAACAAATAGATGTTTCTTTTTCATTCTCCCTTCCTCTCCCTCCCTAAAAATCAATTTAAAAAATAAATAAAAACTCAACAGAGACATAATACAGTGTGAAGAACAAAAACATGGACATTCTTGAAAGAAGATATTTGCAATAAGAGTATCTGACCAAGGTTTCATACTTAGAATATTAAAAAGTTTCTACAAATTAATAAGAAAAAGGCAACCTAATAGAAAGGCAATTGCTAAGGAAGGTATTCAAATGGCCAAAAAACATATAAAAAATTGTCCAACCTCATTAATCGTAAGGGAAGTGCAAATTAAAACCACAATAACACACGGCTAAACATCTCCAGAAAGACAAAAATTAAAGCAACTTAAAATATAAGGCATTGGTAAGAATGTGGAGCAACTGGAATGCTCATATACTTCTCATGAGAGTGTAAAGTGGCACAACTTTTTGGAAAACTTTTCATCAGAATTTACTAAAAATGAACACACATTTCTCAAGTTTCTGAAGAAATAAAATCATGAGACTACAAAAAAAAAAAAAGAACACACACACACTCTACAATCACTAATTTTTTTCCTAGGTTTATACCTAACAGAAATGTGTACATTTGTGCAACAAAAGGAACATATATTGGGTTGGGCAAAAAGTTCATTTGGTTTTTTCCCTATGATGACTCTAGTAGCACTTATTTGTCTTTAACTTCATTTGAAATAATTTTGTTAGATTGTATAGTGACAGCTGTCATATCAGCGTGCATTAAACTTATCAAAGTTGGTGAATTTTTGTGCAGCCATTTTAATACTGAAGATGGAAGAAAATTCACAATATTTCAGAGTATTATGCTTTATTATTTCAAGAAAGGTAAAGAATGCAACTGAATTGCAAAAAAAGATTTGTGCTGTGTATGGAGAAGGCTCTGTGACCAGTGTCAAAAGTGGTTTGTGAAGTTTCTTGGTACTGTTGACAATTTGGCCTAATAATTCTTTCTGTGAGGCTGTCTCATGCATTGGAAGATGTTTGGCAGCACCCCTGGCCTCTACCCACTAGAAGCCAATAGCGGGAGGTAAGCAACATCCTCAAATTATCTAAATCAATAAAGTTATTGGTGAAAATGAAAAATGTGTCTTCTATTTTATGGAAAAAAATAATCAGACTTTTTGACTAACCCAAACAAATGTTCAAAGTAGCAACATTTTTAATAGCCAAGAACTAGAAGCAATAAAATGTCCATCAAAATAGAATAGATTAGCCCTGGCTGGTCTGGCTCAGTGGGCTGAGTGCCATTCTGTGAACCAAAGGGTCACCGGTTCAATTTCCAGTTGGAGCACATGCCTGGGTTGCTGGCCAGGTCCCCATTTGGGAGCATGTGAGAGGGAACCACACATTGATGTTTCTCTCCCTCTCTTTTTCCCTCCCTTCTCCTCTCTCTAAAAATAAATAAATAAAATCTTTAAAAAACAAAGAATAGGTTAAAATGCTATGTTCATAAAGGGAATACCATATGGCAGTCAGAAAGAATTACTGCTAAATGCAGCAAAATGTATGAATCTTACAAACATAAATTAAGCAGAAGATTAACAGACACAAAGAAGCTTA
This sequence comes from Anoura caudifer, assembly GCA_004027475.1. Taxonomy (NCBI): domain Eukaryota; kingdom Metazoa; phylum Chordata; class Mammalia; order Chiroptera; family Phyllostomidae; genus Anoura; species Anoura caudifer. The sequence goes on along the minus strand of PVKU01000663.1, from coordinate 100,386 downwards.
TGTTGTATGATTCCATTCGTATACAGTACTTCAAAACCAGGCAAAACTTATTTACGATGATACAAGTATGGGTAATGGTTACTTTTTGTGGGGTAGTCTAAGAGGGGACCTGAGGGATTTGGGGGTGCAGGAAATGTTTGCTTTCTTGTTCTAGAGTGTGTACATGTGTGTACATGTCTAGGTGTGTACATGCCTATGCTCATGTAGAGAAAATGTATCGACCAATAAACCCTCTTCTGTATGTATGTGTCAAAGAAGGTCCACTTTTCAAATACCATTTAAAAAGGAAAAGACACTGTTTTCAAGATCTTTGTGAAGTTAAACAAAGATCATAAGTGGGGAAAAGGCAACGTTTCAAAATTACCATCTTTTTTATATAAAATGTGATTTTAAATGTGAAGCAAATTAAAATTAAAGATAAGAAAGACCATATTATATTTTTATATTATATAATTGCAATAATAACAATTACATCATAGGTACCCATGTATGCCTCCCTTAAGAGATACCTAATGTCTAGTTACTTCTTTTTGCCAGGTTTGTAGCCACTGATGGTCATTGCCTGACTAACAAAGTCAGGGCTTGTAAAATGGTGATGAATTCTACTTTTTCTTCATTTGTTAGTTGGAATACCTCAACAAAGACAATATTCTCTCTCAACTCTTTTCAGTTATCCTGAGATACAGTTTGTATTGTAAAGGCAGATTAAATGCTTTTCCTATAAATTTTCAAAATAATGAGTTGATTCCCTGCTATTTTTCACATGTAAACAACGAGGTTTGTTTTTTAGTATCATTATGACTGAAAGACAAACACGTCTGATGTGTTTCAACCCCAGGTAGTTATCCTTTGGATGTGGAAATGGTCATATTTTTGACCAGTAGGAACCCCTCCCAATTGGCTCTTCCATTCTGTTGACATGACCCTAATGTTCCTTGATAGCTTCTTTGCTTTCTGATATAACAGGATGTTCCAGGCTCTTTAAAAAAGTGTTCTAAATTGACTTATCCTAAAGGGTCAATATTTACAGTCATTGAAAATATTCACAAAGGGAACCTTAAACATCTTAGTACAATGATCAAGTTGGAATCCCCCCAAGTATTCTGAGCAATGGCAGCTTCCTCCTTCTTTCAGGAGGGAGAAAGGTTGACTTAAATGCTGTAACCCTCTCAATTCATAAGTTCCAGCATATGTGTCTTAAAACCATTTATATTATTTGTAATTATTCATAGTTTACATGATGGCCTCCGGTCTGTATTCTGAGGACAAAATTTCTATCTTATTCATCTTTGTATTTCTAGAACAGTGCTTGTCACTTAGTAGTACTTAAGAAATATATTTGTTCAGTTTGACTTTAAAATGAACATAAATAAATTTAGAAGAACTATATATGGGAAGGCACAGTAAGGGAAACAAACCCCTACATTCCCCAAACCAAACAGATTCACTGCTAGTGTCTATTTGGGTGACTACTCATGTACCAGAAACATGTATTTAGATTTTGTATTAATATAGAGTTTGATTTCTATATTAATGCCTATATACATACTTAAAAATCTATACAATTATTTTTAGTCTTAAAATATTTTATATTTATTACTGGACTTTAACCCTCCAAATGATTAGCAAAAATATGTAACACAAGTGTAATGAAGGCCATTTTGTACTTTGGGAGATAACAAATAGAAAAATAAAATGATTTAACTGAGGACATAGAAAAAATGTCAGAGCTTAGGGGAGACTGAATGAGCTTGTTTTCCACCCCATTATTGACACCTTCAAAGCATCTTTATGTCCATAGCCTTAAGGGGACAGCTGCTGGGATTACCCCTGGCTGTTCTTTGCATCATTGATAATCCTGGCGGTTTTGGGGGTCAGCATCACTGGCCTCATGCCTTTAGGACAGTATTACTATTTAAAAAAAATGAGCAAAAGTGGGATTTTTCAAGGGAACCCTAGTACACTATTAGTGGGAATGCAGACTGCTGCAGCCACTGTGGAAAACAGTATGGAATTACCTCAAAAAAACTAAAGATGGAACTGCCTTTTGACCAGGAAATTCCACTGCTGGGATTATACCCTAAGAATCCTGAAACACCAATTCAAAAGAATCTATGCACCCCAGCAGCACAATTTACAATAGCCAAGTGCTAGAAGTAACCTAAGTGCTCATCAGTAAATGAATGGATCAAAAAACTGTGGTACATTTACACAATGGAATACTACACAGCAGAGAGAAAGAAGGAGCTCCTACCCTTCGCAACAGCATGGATGGAACCGGAGAGCATTATGCAAAGTGAAATAGGTCAGGCAGTGAAAGACAAATACCATATGATTACTATAAGTGGAACCTAATCGACCAAACAAACAAGCAAGCAAAATATAATCAGAGACATTGAAATAAAGAACAGACTCAGAGTAACCAGAGGTAAGGGGGAAGGGGTATAATGGGGGAAAGAAGAGGAAGGGTCATCAAGGAACATGTATAAAGGACCCATGGTCGAAGCCGAAGGGTTTAGGATTGAGGATGGGAGGTAGGGGTGGGTGGGGTGGAGGAGAGTGGGTGGGGGGAAAATGGAGACCACTGTACTTGACAGCAATAAAAAAATAAAAACAAAAACAAAAAATAAAAATGCCACCCTTTTAGGGGTCTACATTTTGCCTACTTTTCAACACTATTTTAGAACTCATGTTATTCATTCCACTTCAAATTAAATTACTTAGGAAAGGACACTTTAGCAGAATTTATGAAAGGCACAGGTTTTGGAAACAGAGACCAGCTTCAAATTATGGTTCTAACACTTATTAACTTCTTTGCATCTCAGTTTTCTTCTGTGTAGATGGAGATAACACTTACCAGGAAGGATCTACATTAGGATTTTTCAAAATTACATTTTATTGATTATCCTATTACAGTTGCCCTGGTATTTCCCCCTTGCCCCTCTCTATCCAGTTGCCTCAGGCAATCCCCCACCATTGTTCATGCCCACGGGTTATGCATATAAGTGCTTTAGCTACTGCATTTCCTATACTGCATTTTACATCCCCATGGCTATTCTGTAACTACCTATTTGTACTTCTCAACCCCCTCACTTTTTCACCAATTTTGCCACACTCCCCTCCCAACTGGCAACCATCAAATGCATGATTCTGTCTGTTATTCTTGTTTGCTTAGTTTGTTTTTTTAGATTCAATTGTTGATAGATATGTATCATTGCCATTTTATTGTTCATAGTTTTGATCTTCTTCTTTTTCTTAAATAAGTCCCTTCAACATTTTATATAATAATGGTTTGGTGATGATGAACTCTTTTAACTTGACCTTGTCTGGGAAGCACTTTATCTGCCCTTCCATTCTGAATGATAGCTTTACTGGGTAGAACAATCTTGGCTATAGGTTCCTGCTTTTCATGACTTTGAATATTCCTTGCCAATCCCTTTTAGCCTGCAAAGTTTCTTTTGACAAATCAGCTGATAGTCTTATGGGAACTCCCCTGTAGGTAACTAACATATTTTCTCTGCTGTGTTTAAGAGTCTCTCTTTATCATTTTAATTATGCCTTTGCCATTTTAATTATGATGTGTCTTGGAGTGGGCCTCTTTGCATCCTTCTTGTTTGGGAGACTCTGTGCTTCATGAACTTGCATGTCTGTTTCCTTCACCAAACCAGGAAAGTTTTCTTTGACTATTTTTTCAAGTAGATTTCCAATTTCTTGCTCTTTCTCTTCTCCTTCTGGCACCTCCATGATGTGAATTTGGAACTATTGAAGTTGTCCCAGGGACTGCTTATGCTATTTTCATTTTTTTTATTTTAATTGTTGTTCTTGTACAGTTTTCTGTCTTTTACTCCCACCCCAGCCCACCTCCTATTCTCATTTTTTAATTCTTTTTTCTTCTTGTTATTGTGATTGGTTGTTTTTTGCTTCCTTATGTTCCAAATCACTGATTTGGTTGTTGTCTTCATCCACTCTACTGTTGTTTCCCAGTAATTGTTCTTTATTTCATTAGTGTATCCTTTGTTTCTGACTGGATCTTCTTTATGCTGTTGAGGTCCTCACTAAGTTCCTTGAGCATTCTTATAAGGAGTGTTTTGAACTCCGCACCTGATAGATTACTTATCTCCATTTTGTTTAGCTCTTTCTCTGGAGTTTTGATCTGTTCTTTCATTTGGGCCATGTTTCTTTGTTTCCTTATTTGGGCAGCCTTCTTGTATTTGTTTCTATGTATTAGGTAGAGCTGCTTTGACTTCATGTCTCGGTAGTGTGGCATAATGTATTAGGTGTCCTGTAGGGTTCAGTGGTACAGCTTCCCCTATCACCCAAGATGAGTACTTGATTGAGGTACACCCTTCATGTGGGCTGAGTACACTCTCCTCTTGTAGGTGAGCCTTGGTTGCTGTTGGCAGATGTCTGGGAAAGTTTTACTCCAGCCAGTAAGCTTCAAGGACTGGCTGTGACCACTGACCACCAACCTCTTCCCTCCATGAAGGATCAGCTATGCAGGGGCGGTGTGGTGGTGCTCTGATGTGATCTGTCGCTGTCTACTGGGTGCACAGGCCCTGGGGTTTCCTGACTGGTGCAGGCCAAGGTCAGCTCCACCTGTGGTTTGCCTGGGCCACCTTGCCTGAGCTATAAAGCAATCTGTGATGTCTGCTACTTGTGCTGGGCTTAGAGATTCCCAGGTGAAGCCAAGCTGTGAATCTAGGCTGGCTGCTGCTAGTACCAGGCCTGGGCTCACTGAAGCCAGGTGTTGCTTGTTCAGTAAGATTTAGGGTGTTGTGAAGCATGAACCAAGACCAGCCAGCCATTCATATGGAAAAGTAGCTTGAGTGAGTGGGTCGGAGTCTCTGGGGATCTCTAAAGTGGGTCAAACAGTGTTAGGGAGGTTGATGGAGTCTCAGATACAGCACTAGCTTGCCAGCTCTGTAGGGGGTGAGTTTAGAAAAGGGACAATGGCCTCTGCTTGGCTTGATGCCAGATACTTCCGTTTCTCCCTGTATACTACTGGTGGCTTTCAAGCTGCTACCCCAGTGCTGGAACTCAGAGGGAGTGAGTCTGAGTAGGTGAGTCTGTGTGTGGGTTCTTTAAGAGGAGCTTGGGGCTCCAGAAGTTTCTTCCACTGACTCAATCCCCACTGGTTTTTGCAATCAGAAGTTGTGGGGACTTATCTTCCTGGCACTGGAACCCTGGGCTGGGAAGTCTGGTATGGGGACTGGGACTCCTTGCTCTTGAGATATCCCTGCTGAATTTTTACCTACCACATGTGGATGTGGGAACAGCCTGTTCTACATCTGCACCCCTCCTACCAGTCTGGATGGATTCTTTAAATTTTGTAGTTGTCAGACTTCCATTCAACTAGATTTCCAATGGTTGTGAGTGATGGTTGTTCCTTTTTTAGTTGTAATTTTGATGTGGTTGTGCAAAGAGGCAAGCCACATCTGCCTGCACTGCCATCTTGACCAGAAGTTTGCCTCTATGTTAGGATTTAATAAGAAAATTAAGATAGCACTTACCACAATCCTTGGCATCTAGTAAGAGCTTGACAAATATTTAATACTATTATTATTATTAGTGCTTAGCAGAATGTCGGGCTATTACAGCTCAACAGTTGATAGCTAATAATTTCATTAGGTAAGAGTTCTCAAGGTAATTCTTCTGACTCCTCAAGGGTTTTCTGTGGCTACTATTGACATGAACTAAGGAGAAGCTGTATTTGGAGGATGAAACTACATTAAGAAGGCTTAGGGATATGGTTGGAGCCAGGTTACTGGGGCATTTGACATTAAACAAAAGTGAAGAGGGATTGAATCCTAGGGCTAAAGATATCTAAAATGTGAGCAAAGAGGTACTGTGAATTCTTAATTTCTCAAATGAAGAACAATGAAAGTGTTCCTAGTCTTCAGAGTGGAGATTCAGGAGTGTGTTGGGGGATGACCAGATAAAGGCTGCAGGTAAGGAGGGAGACAAAGGACTTCACTCATTTAGACCAGAAGGCACAGTAGAAGGATCTGAACTTGAGAAAATGATCACTGTGGTGGAGACATCTGGACCTGTGGAGCCAGGTGAGGTGCTGATATCCCTGGTGGCCACTTCCCAGGGACGGGACATGCTGCACCTGTGAGCAGGATGTAGCGCTGCTGCTCTTAGGGTGTGGAGTGGGTGGAGTTCTGCATCTCAGATTTTCTCTCCACTTACAATGTCCTTATTCATGGCTTCCTTGGGCAGACCTGAGGCTCAAGAGTACCCCCGCCCCTGACGGAAACTTGGATATTTTACTCCTGTAGTTACGTCCCTACCTGGCGGCTCCTGCCTATCCTTCCCACCCCCTCCAATGTACACTTACATATAATAGAGCCACCTTTAAACACTTCAAAGGGCTTTTAGATCCTGATAGGACTGCCGCTCTTACAGGAGGACTGAGTTTATTAGACTCAACATCCTAAGTACTACTGTTCTGAAATTTAGCAACCTCTTTTCATCTTTTTCCTCAATGTTTTTTTTTCTCAAAAAACTTCAAGCCTACATAAAAGTTGAAAAAAATGAACATCATGGTATCCCCCATCTAGACTCACCAATTCTTTCAGTTGACATTTATTAAGCACCCATTATGTGCTAGATACTGCGATGGTCTTCGGATGAAAAAAATGAGTGTGTCCTGCTTCCTCAGCTCAATCTGCTCGTGGCTTATTAGAAAAGGGAGACCATAAAGCAAATGAACAAACAAAAAACTATAACATGGCATGATAATGCTGTATTCCAACGAAGTGAATTTTGAGCAAAGGGAGCAGCATGGATGAAGCCATGGGAATTTGACAAGGCCTGGTAGACTTGGGAAAATGCAAATCAGTGATGAATTATTCTGAGAAGATTGAAGCCCAAGGTTTGCCAGCTCAGGAAGATACTGAAGCTGACCAACCCAAAAGTTTTAAGCCAAAAGTGCTTTTCAAAATTGGTAAGGGAATTGTCTATGTTCCTTTACCAAGAAAAATAGAATCTTTTGCCTGGGCTAGTGACTCTCAGGGATCCTGCCTGAAGAGTGTATTTACGGCCCAAGGGTGATTGAGTTTCTCAGAATTTTTCTGCTGATGTGTCAGACCTGGCATTGGGAATGCACATATCAGGGCCCTCTGTCCTCTAGCAATAACTTGATTTCCATTTCCTGGAATCCATCAGAAGTGAGCCTTGTAGTATAATTATCCTAAGTCATTACAGCTAAGTTTTGAACAAAAGGGAATGGATCCTCCTTATTTATTTGAAAAGAAGCAAAGAAAGACACTTGAAATGTCAAGAAGACTTTTAAAAGGATGCAGAAACCATTTCTTCTAAGCAGAACAGCATCTTCTAGTTTTTCTATATGGCTTTGAAGTGATTGATAGCACAAGGTAGCATATCTATAATCCCTCATCTCTAGGGAAGACTTAACTGCCTTTCTCACATGACAACAAAGATAACTAAATTCTTCCATGCATATCTATTACATATTTGTTTTAACCTTTTCATTTAACACTTAAGAAAATAATTCATAAGGTCTAAAAGCTGTGACCTCTATCACCTTGCTCAGATATCTAAATTTTATACTTTTATTGTGGAAAGGGCTGCTTTAGCTTACTTAATTTGTTTAAATGTACTACAGCTTTTTTTCTTGGTGTCTTTTAGATAGGATGGCATGGTGTCCTCACTTTAGGGAGCTGTGGCAGAGAATGGGGGAGAGATTGCTGAAAGAACCCCCCACTCTTTCTGCTTCTGCATATCCTAAGGAAATTCAGTTGCATTGGACTTAAATACAAACTCTTCTCTGTATCTGAAATGTAGGTCTACATCCCCAGGTTGGCCCTCAAGCTTAGCAGTGTCTTGACCAGTACATTTACTGGTCAGATGGCAACTGCACAACCATAGGAAAGGCTGTTGAACATTAGAATCTCTGCTTTCTGAGAGCACAGAGGTTCTCTCCTACACTGGGCAACTCTAGGCTGGCAGAGTGGAGTAGGAAGAGATGGAGGCCTTACCTACCTACAAACATGGTCACAGATGAAAACATAGCCTTGCTCCCTTGTCTTTTATTCCCAGACCAGGGCACTTCAGTACACTGAGAAAATTGGAGGTGTCATTTGTACAAAAAAAAAATAATAAAAATAATAGTAACAAAAAACAATAAAGGGAAATAAAAGGAATAACAAAGCAAAACTTCCTGTCCTACCTATTATTGTTTGTACACCTTCACATCTAATGGTAAATTCAGATAGCACTAATTCCTAGCACATTTTGGATCAAAGAATTAAAAAGTTGATATTTTCAGGGTCTATTCTTATTTTATTTTTTCCAGATTTATTGAGATGTAATTGACATATATCAGTGTCAAGCTTAAGGTGTACAACATGATGATTTGATACACATATGTATTGTGAAATTGTTCCCACAAGAAGGTTAGTCAACACTATCACCTCACATAACTACCATTTTTGGGGGAGGTATGGTGAGAACATTTAAGATCTACTCTCTTGGCAACTTTCAATTTTGCATACATAATACAGTATCATTAACTACAGTTGTCATGCTGTACATAAGCTCCCCAGAACTTATTCATCTCAATGGGAGCCTGTTCTGTAGAAAATACAGACATTTAAGATATGAGTGATGCCTTTCTCCAAACAACTTAAAATTCTAATGTCATAAGTACATAAAAGTTAGAAATGATGTAGTTGGTGCTGAGGGAGGTTGGAGGAAATTCACAATAGTGACAGCAGGGGCAATCTGAGAAGGTTTCATGGATGAGAGGCAATGAATTTGCAGGCTAAACTCAGAAAATAATATAACATCTAAGACATGTGAAAGGAGTCTGGAAGATACACCCCAAACTGTTTAGTTCTGGGGAAGAGCCTGGAACTGGATATGAAAGGCATTAAAAGGACAGTTGATTTTTTTTTAACTTCACCCTAGGATATGTTTTTTTAAAAAAATTGATTTGAGAAGAGAGAGAAAGGGAGAAACACAGAGAGATATAGATCGATGTGAGAGAGAAACATCAATCAGTTGCCTCCCATATGTGCCCCGACCTAGGTATGTGCCCTCACTAGGTATCAAACCTGCAATGTGTGTGTGTGGGGGGGGGGCGAGGAGTGGACAATGCTCCAACCAACTGAGCTGAACCACCCAGGCCAGGGCAAAAGGGCAGTTGACTTTGACTGGATTCATGTGTCACTTACATGATCAGTGGTGGGCTGGTAAATGCTTAAGAAGCAGCTATTTCTTCTTTTGAAAAAGTTTCTATTGAAGTGTTGTCAATTTGTGTGCTGTAAATACTTCCACCATTGCCAATTTCATGCATCCAGTATAAGATCAACTAGCTCACAAATTCTCGGAAATTTAACAATTCAAGCATTTATGTGCCTGAATCTGAGTCAGGTGCTAGGGAAGATGGAGAAAATATTATGATGGAGTCTTTGTCTGCCAGTAAGACAGATGTAACATAGTGGGTGAGCTCAAATAGAAACTAAAGAAGAGATTAACTTTGGCAAGGTGTGAGGAAGGAGGAGAATCAGAGAGGTGTTCTATGCATGAGCTTGGAGAGGTGGGATCATAGTTATGTAACTAGAGAATGAGAAAAGGCTCCAAAGCATTTAAGCACACGATACATTCAGGAAATTGCAAGTTGCTCATTTTGGGTAGGATTGGCACAAAATTTAGAGTGAGGCCAGAAGAGTCCATCAAAGGTAGTGAATTTCACTGTGTAGTAATGAGGGTTACTGATAGTTTTTGAGAAGCATCAGGCAGTAATTCTGATAACAGTGTGAGGACTAACTATAAAAGGGACTATTTTGATATGTCAAGTAGGATATAATGAGGGCTTCAATGAAGACAATGCCAAAGAGATTGAACTAAGGCAGATCCAAGGGAGGAAGAAATGACAGGACAATGCATTGGCTGAGCTGAGTGGAAGAGACTGGTTGCTTGAAGATAATACCTAGAACTTTGAAAAATGTTCTTTCTGTCTCTTGTGGAAATGAATGACTGCATCAGAAAAGAAAGGAAGCATTTTTAAGAGACTAAAGTTTAGGACTTGGGAGCCCAATTGGTTATTCTTTTGCATTTACTACTGATATTTGTAAGTTTGAAGGTGAGAAGGTCTGAGACATGAGTGGCAGGTGATGAAGAGAGTTTTGTTTTATTGAATTTGGAGTTATGGATATTAATTCTGGGTAGTTATGTTATGAAAATAATGGGGTTTGATTTCAGATGGAGAGCATCTCACAAAATTGAGAAATAATTAACTCAGGAGTTTACCAGATAAATAATAATTTATCCATGGAGCTTACAAAGAGAATTAGTAAGGAAATGGAGGAAAAGCACCCAGGTAAACCTGTGAATCCAGTTATTTGGTGGAGTAATAAGCATGACAGAGAACAAATAAGGTAGCAGGAGGTGTCTAGAGATTCACATGTGAAAACAGTTGGGAAGGAGGCCAGAAACAGTACTTGGGGCCTTAGATGTCTGTGTACAAACACACAGAGCATAGGTGACAAGCAAAGTAAACTTGGGATTATAATACCAGGTGTAAACATGATGATCTCATTGAAATCTTGCAGATAGGACTGGAGATTGACATGCAGTAATGAAATTGAATCCATGCCCCATTCAAAAAAAATATACCTATGAGGTAGGGAAGAAGATTGGTGTATGTTGTAGGGGAACTAAATGGAAGGCCATTGAGGAACATAAAGATGAATGTTTAGGAAGAGAGGATCAGATAATTGCCATGTACCATTTTTCCAGAAGATATAGGGCAAATATTAAATATCAAATTTATCTAAAACATTAAAATAAAATTCTTTCAAAGTTTATAATAGGAAATCTGACCTTGATTTCACAAACATAACATTTTAATATCCATTTTTATGCTTAAAATAGCTACATGTAGTTCCTGACCAAGACTCTTAAAAGAAATGATCTCTTGAAATTCTCAATAGTCTTCATCAAGAAAAAACCCTTCTTTGTATAAGTGGGTAACAGCAGAATTTTAATGATTTTATAACTATTTAAAAATGTTTAGCCCTGGCTGGTGTAGCTCAGTGGATTGAGCGCAGGCTGTGAACCAAAGGGTCTCGGTTCGATTCCCAGTCAGGGCATATGCCTGGGTTGCGGGCCAGGTCCCCAGTGGGGGCCATGTGAGAGGCAACCACACATTGATGTTTCTCTCCCTCTCTATCTCCTTCCCTTCCCCTCTCTATAAAAATAAAGAAATAAAATATTAAAAAAATTTTTTTAACAGGCCCTGGCTAGTGTGGCTCAGTGGATTGAGTGTTGGCCAGCAAGCTGAAAGGTTGTGGGTTAAATTTTCATCCATGGCACATGCCTAGATCTTGGGCCAAGTGCCCACTTGGGAGGGTGTGAGAAGCAACAAATCGATGTATGTCTCACACATCACTGTTTCTCTCCCTCTCTTTCTTCCTCCCTTCCCCTCTCTTTAAAGATAAATAAAATCTTTAAAAAAATTAAAAGTATATAACAGTTAAGACTATCAAAAAGTACCATACCTAATTTTTTAAAAAATTGACAAAAGTAATGTTGACATTCACATCGTAAGGTAACAGATTCTTTGTGATGGGCAGATACACTTATCTCTCACCATGGGGACAGCTCTCCAGCCAGGTTAATAACCCCCTGTAGCCAAGGATCAGCAGTCTCCCCAAAGGTGTCTGATCAAAACTTCAACATTGGGAGTCTCTAGAAAGTGTCAGGCCAGAGGCATGTTGATGCTTTCAGGTGGTCTAATCTTATTTGAATCCATACTCCATCAGTAGCTGGGGATGTGGATGCTATGGTTTGAATTGTCTTCTTGCTCAAATTCATATGTGCAAATCCTAACCCCTAGTATCTCAGAAAGTGTCCTTATTTGCAGATGTAATCAATTTTAAATAAGGGCATATTGGATTAGAGTGGGCTCTTGTAAGATGAGGGAAATTTGGATATAGAGACATGCATAGAAAGAAGATAATATTGAGACACAGGGAGAAGATGGCCATCTACAAGCCAAGGAAAAGGCCTGGGAGAGATTCTTTCCTTACAGACTTCAGGAGGAACCAACTCTGCCAACCACTTGGTTTTAAATTTCTAATCTCCAAAAGTATGAGAACCATCTGATGCTGAACCTTTCTGATGCTTAAGCCACCCAGTCTGTGATGCCTGGTTATGACAACCTTAGTGCCATGGGAATAGGGTTCAACTCCTGGAAGAGGAGGGGCTCCTGGCAAGTACCAGGCAGCACGTTAGAGTAACTGCCAAGCAGGGGAGTGAAACTTCAGCCTCATGAGAGGAATGAAAATGAAAAAGGAAATGAGACAATTCCTAGTGAATTTTGGCAAAACTCAGTGAAGTTAAAGTTGCACTCAGGGGTTGTGCCGGGGCTCACCTCCCAAGCATAAAATATGTTCTATCACATGTACAGTAGCAAGAGCCTAGCAAGGCTGGTTGTTTCCATGGGAAGTGTCTGAGTGGCCATGTCAGGTTGAAATGTATGTGAAAATCCTCAGAACCTGTGACTGAGGGGGGTATAGGCAAGGCAGTTGTATGAAAGCAGGTCTGGCATTTATCACATAAGAGGCTAAATTGTGGCTCAAAATGGGAGTTTTTAAACATTTATTATTTGATTTTTGACACAGAGAGAGAGAGAGAGAGAGAGAGATTGATTTGTTGTTCCATTTATTTATGTATTCATTGGTTGTTTGATTCTTGTATGTGCCTTGACCAGGAATTAAACTGACAACCTTGGCATATCTGATGATGCTCTAACCAAATGAGCTACCTGGTCAGGGCAATAAGTTTTATTTTATTTTTAAAATAAAAACAGTTGAAATTTAAAATATCATAGGAGACTTGGAAAATAGGAAAAGAAAAAATCTCCCTACAATCCTACCATCTTAACTAAATTCACCATGCCTTTCCTTTGTCTTTCTTCAAGTATGTGTGTTTTAGGTAGTTGGATTTAGAAAAGTGTATATATTATGTAATTTGCATTTTATTTTAAATGAAATTATAGCACAAGCATGTTCCTATTTTACTACATGATTTCGCATAAGGATTACCTTTAATGGTTGCATAAGCCCTGGGAGTGAGTGATTTCCATGTTGTTGGAAGTTAGGGTTGTGTCTATTTTTTTCCTTATCAATGTTCACTTTAAGTTTCCTTCCAGTACTGAGATTCTCTGAATCCATGTTTGGCAAAGGGAAATGAAGATCACTTCTCAAATTTTCTTCTCCATCTGTAATTCCTCTTAAGAGAGGTCTTTTGAGACACCTTGACGTGTGATATTGTCAGATTTCTATTTATTTCCTCTAAGCATCACTTTAACAAAAAATAATTTTAAGCAATTTTTATTTAGTTGCCTATCTTGGACAGTTTTTTTTCAGATGTACCAAAAAAATGAAGAAAAAGAAAAATGAAAAATTAATACAAAGAATACTATATGCCTTTCACTCAGATTCCCCCAAAGTTGACATTTTACCTAACCACAATACAATGATCAAAACTGGGGAATTAACCTTGATACAGTGCTCTTATTAACTTAATTCAGATGTCATCAATTGTTCTACTCTGTCCCTTTTTTGGTTCCAGATCCACTGAAGTTGAATTAGTTGTTGTGTTTCCTTTAATCTAGAACAGTTCCTCAATCTTTTTCTTATTTCACAACCATGAAACTTGATAAGTACTGGCCAATTATTTTATAGAATGACTAAATTTGGATTGTCTTGTGTCTCTTCATGGACTTTTTGTACCACCATAGTGATGTTGGGTCCTTCTCAGAGCATCTGTATCAGAAGGCACATAATACAGATCTGTCCCATTGCAAGTCATGCTAACATTAATCACCTGGTCAAGTAGGTTCCCCCTTATCCGCAGGGGCTATGTTCCAAGACCCCTCAGTGGATGCCTGAAACCACAGACAGTACTGAACCCTATATATACTATGTTTTTTCTTATACACACATACTATTATGAAGTTCAATTTATAAATTAGACAATTTTCTGGATAGAAGATTTGTTCTTACTACAGATCTTAGCAACCTCAGCATACCACTGTTTTTCTTTCCAAAATTGAGAACTTTTAGCTTTTCACTTAACAAGAGCACAGCTTCTCTTTGGCATATCCATATTGCCAGCATCACTACCCTTGCTCTTGAAGGCTATTACTAAGTAAAATAAAGGTTACTTGAACACAGCGCTGCAATACTGCAACAGTTGATCTGATCACCAAGATGGCTACTAAGTGGGTAATGGGCACTTAGTGTGTACATCATGGAGATGCTGGACAAAGGAATGAGTAACTTCTGGGATGAAACAGACTGGGATGGTTCAAGATTTCATTGTGTTACTGCAAACAGTGGCACAATTGAAAAGTTAGGAATTGTTTATTTATGGAATTTTCCATATGAAGTTTTTGGACTGCAGCTGACTGCAGATCATTAGAATGGAGGAAACTGAGACTGCGGATAAGGTGGGACTACTCTATTACTTTTTTCTTACTAAGTATTGTAGGGACATATTTGAGACCATATAAAAATCTTGTTTCTTATACTTTCACTGATAATTTTGTTGATGATTCTTTCTTGAACCAGTTATTGCTGTGCTGTTTTCTAGAGGACAGTTTTCTATTTTCATTATTGTTCCTATGGTTATTAGTTGTAATTTACCTTGGACACACTTTACAGATTTTCTTGGCCTATACAGCCCATGATCACCCTTACTTAAAGCAAAAGAAGAGAATGTTTATCTCCCACTTATTGTGTGTTTTCTTGATATCAGAGCACAGGGAGACCACCAGAGCTGGAGGTGCCCTGACAATGGCTTGGAGATGAGGGAGCGTGTTCATGTATCTGCACTGGCTCTTGGTTTTCTGAGTCTTTCTCAGCTAATTACAGCTCATTCTGCCAGGGAATAGAGGAAATTTTTAGTATGTCATTTATCCTTAAAAACTTAATGTTCATTCTATAGATGAGGAAAACGAAACCTAGGAATGTAGATACACTGCCCCAGATCAGACAGTGGCCTGCTGGGACTGGTTTCTTGTGTCTGCAGGTTTTTAGTTCCTATCTAGGATTACTCTAAAAATTATATTATTTCTATTTGTGTATGGATAATATGATATTTCTTCATGAAGAGATGTTGCTTTTGAACAAAATCATTATCAATAGGACTATCCTTTTGATTAATTATTGTGTGCTTTTCACCCATTATAATCCAGTCAATTATTTGCAAACAACACTGATAGTTATTAAAACAGTAGTTTCTTTTTTTAAAGAAAATTATTGTATTTAAACAACTGCAATAAGAAAACATTTATTAATGAGGAATCCTCAAAGAAAGGGGAGAGATCTGGAATTTTATAGAGGCAGATAAATAATGAAGAGGCTGGTCGCAGCCATAGGAGAGTTATGAGGAAGGATGGAGGGAGGCCTCTTGGAATGTGAAAGGCCAGGGTTGTACTTTCTGATTTCTCTCTCTCTTCTTGATCTCTGGCAGAGGGAGGGCAGAGCAGTCTAGAGCTACATGAGGGGAGTCTGGCACTGGTGGCTCTGGAGAGAAAGCTGTAGGGTTAGCTGCCAGGATCCCTGTTCTGAGTCACTCTCCATACTGCAGAAGCCATCTTTCTCAGGCAGAGCACACCTCTCCATGTTGTGGGGAAGCACATCCCCACCGGCAGGAATTCCTCTTGCCCTGCCCTGTGGAGCTTAAGCCCAGCTGCTAAGTAGTTAAACAGAAGCTTCCTGAAGTCATAAATTGCTTTTTTCTTTTTTTACCTGAATTCTGGATGACATTCTTAAATTCTAAATATGGAATCTCCCATTTATCAGAATGGTTAAGAATGGCTGGTTAACTGAACATTCCTATACATAGCAGAATCCCCCACTCCTCAATGAATCCATAAGATAAAGCAGAAGCAGTAACTTCTTTAAAATTGCACAGTATTTCACACTAGGATGAACAGCAACTCTCATTACATGGTACCATGAAAAAAGGGAGAGATGAGCTGATTTTTTAAAGCAAATAATTTCTTATGTTACCTTGGTTTTTTGTTACCTAACTTTTTCTCCTAAAAATAGCACATCAGAGAAAGAAATTTTAGATTAGGTGGACTTTCTGGTGAGGGGTATTTGAATTTTAAAAAGTTAATCAATATATCTGTCATTTAACTTCTTTTCCTTAAGGTACCACCAATAGGTATATTCCACACTAGGATAGCAAACATCTGCACTTAAATGCAGAATCAAGACCCACTGTGAACTCTGAGTGCCACTCCTCTTGGTTGTTGTTTGGTTTTATTTGTAGCATTTGTGTCCCCTATGTTTGTCCCCACACCTGGCACAAAGTAGGCACTGGATAAATATTTGCTAGCTGATGTACTGACCCACTGACAGCCAGAATTTACAACCAAGGTGATATCCAGCCTAGGTCTTTCTGAATTCCTGGAATTTTTTTCTTATTTCAAAAAACAATACATGCTCATTATAAAAATTTATAAAATAAACAAATACACACATACAAAAGAGAAAATGAAGCTCTCTTTATCTTACCATCCATAGAGATGATTATGCCACATGATGAACATTTTCCTATTTATGAAATATTCTTCAAAAACATGTTTTTAATGACAATAAAATGATCCATTGTATGGATGTGCCATATATAACCATTTCCTTGTTGTGGATCATATAAATTCTTTATAGTTTGCCACTATTGGAGATGATGTTGTAATGTTATACATTAAACTCTCTATTACAGCTGATTATCAAATTACTTTCCAAAAAGATTATATCCATTTAAGACCCCATGCTTCAGATATTTTAAATGCTGACAGTTAAGAAATAAGGCTCTCGAAGCAAGTCCTTTCCTTTTAAACAGCCTCCAGTATGAGCGCGAACTAACATTTTCCACCAGACCTAACTCTGGGCCCCTATAAGAGTAGAGTAAACCACAGGGGAATGGCTAATTTGAAAAACACGCTTGGAAACCTCAACCTAAATTGAGGAGAGAATATTAGCCTTTCAAAAAAGTTTGTGAGATAAAGTGAAGGAGAAATGATCCCCAAATTGAGTGATTAGTCACACAAAACAACTACTATCATTATACTGATTGTTGTCACTTTATTCATGGCCTCAAATTAAAAACTATTTTCTCTTTACAAAAGATAAAATCATGCTAATTAAAAGGGGGAATACTGGGGAGAGGAATTAGTCAAAGGAGAGAGCACTTTAAAAAAAATTCACATTTACCTCTAAGGAATATGTAACATTTGTTTCAATCTGAAACAAAACCATCATTTTCAAAAATAATATACAGGGAAAGCCAAAACTTTCCCCAATTATTTGCCATTACCATTAAGAAAATTCCATTCTGGTGCTTGTTTTTTCTGCTGGTGCATATTCCACCTCAGAGACTGGTAGACCAATCGTCAGACCAAAAGCTTTGCTCAGCACCTACTGTAGGTATACATCAGCTCCTAAATACGACATGTACATATATCTCTTTATTAATTCAGTGTTCAAAATGACTGTGAGCCATTATGAACATCTAAAGTATTATTATTGCAACAGACTAGCTAAACTATTTTAAATTTAACCCTTAACAGCACAGTTTATTTCCAGATTTTCAGTCAAGCAAAGGCTACACTACTTGGAATTCTGTGGAAAGCTCTAGAGATAGAGTCCTGGGCTTTGAGCCAGTCATTCAGTGGAAAACCACCATTTTAGAAAGTGGGATACTTGGAGTATAGTGGGACTGAGATTGAAATCAATCCTTATGTGGGACAGTTTTGATGAAAAGCCTGAGTAATTGACCCTTTCTTTATTTTACTTTTGTGCTTTCATTGATTGTCATGAGTCCAATTCCAGCTTATTTTCTAATCATAAGCCTATTTATTATGTTTTACAGCTTAATGGCTCATGAATGAACCATTAGTAAAAACAAAGATATTCTGTAGAGTTACAGAAATGTACTTTTATTAATATGAGGGTAGTTGGGAAAGAAGCATTGCTCCCATTTTCTTTGTACATTTCTTTAGATAGACTCATAGTTAACCTTGCAATTCTTAGTGTGTGATTAAAGACAGACCATCAAAAGTGGATTTGAAGCCACCATAGTTTCATCCCAAAGCATACAGGGAAGAGAGCGGTACCAAAGCCCTGTTGTCAGGGGATAAGGAATGAGTCATATTTCTAGGGCCCTTATGCTTCCCATTGACAAGGAAATGAGATGGAGAGGAAGATATAAGATGTGTAGCTGCTTCTAAATGATGCAAAGATGTATTTTTTTCTATTGGTATTTTCCTTTCTAGTGGTGGTAGTAGATTTGAAAGTCCTAAGTTGGAGTAAAGGTCTAAGTATCTGGGATTTGAGACAGACTAGAGATCTATAGTCTGGGGCATCTAGAAGATACTTTAGTGTACTCTAGAATGGAGAGAACAGAAGTAGAACATTTTAGTTTTCTTTTTCTGATCCCCACACTTGTGTGCCTGTCCAGGCCATTCTAGCTTCCTTAGTTTCACCGTGGCTGGGGCTGGGGCTGGGGTCAATGGGAAGAGATGATTTAGAGGAGACTGTTGATTATTTATCCATTTCTCCCCTTCCCCCTTCCAGTAGACCTTCCCCCTCTCAGTAGACCCACATTTCCATTTCAGTTTACATCATCACCCATGTACGTCGAAGGGAGACTATCTCAACTATAACTCTTGGTTGGCTTAACCCAATCAGCTCATTCCATTCCCACGCTAAGGTCACTTGATTCAGGCGTGGACATGTGATTTACAGTGTCTAACCAAGGTCAATCTCAGGACTCCTGCTTGGAATCCTGTGACTGGGGTTTTCTCCTTCTTCTGGATGCCAGGATATATAGGAATCAACACGGTCCTTTTGCCACCTGAGAAAAATTACCTAAATATGAAATTAAATGGGAGAAACAGATGCAAAGGAGTGGCAGAGAAATGAGCAGGAGTTCATGGGTTCAAATGACTGTGAACTTCTAGTTACATGTACACATGAACGTCTTCATTGTTCAGTTCAGTGAGAGAAGAGTTTCTGTATTTTGGAACCAAAAACAAAGCAACCTTTACAGACTGTTGGAGGTCTAATTTTGAGGCATCATAGGCCTCATCTCTAGGGTCTGTGTCTTCCTTCTGACTTGCTATGAGTAGTCAATGAGTCACGTTAACCTAGAATATAGATTAAATGTTATACACTCACAGTGAATGATACTTAAAAACAAAACTGTTTAAGTATACAATACTCTATAATAAAGAGAGGAAAGGCTGTATTTTGGAATCTACCCATTATTTATCACTTATTTCTCTAAGAAAATCTGCTCCAACTTCCAAACAAACAATTTATAAATGACTTTGGGGGCTCTCTAGGTCTTGGGTTTCTCATGAGGGTATAATAGTAATTAGACAAAGTTTAAGGCATCTTCTGGCTTAAAATTCTATAATTCTATGTAACTGGTCCATTTTAAGTAAGTACAAATGAATCCCAGTAACAGCACAGCATTCTTGAATAATATTACATTTGAAGATTGTTCATTTCCTGTTCAGCAAGCTGTATCTTGATTGTTTTCATAGCAGTTGAGAATTTGTCATCATTTTGGCCATTTTTGAAATTCTAGCATATTGCTCGCATCTTGCCTCTAAATATTTATACACAGAATACCTTATTTCCTATAGCAAACTCATTTTTTGATTTGTCAGTTTTATGGAAACCTGAGAGGTCCACATGGGTTTATATTTCTAAGCAAAAGCAAATAGTAATTTCCTTCTTCTCCACACATGGGTTAGTCAAAGCAGAGACTTTTTATAAGAGTGGAGATATTTGCCATCTTTAGATGGTTTCAATGCAAAGATGTAATGGTTCATAATACTTTTAGTTCAACACCTAAGTTACAGATTGAAAAACAAATGATCAAGTACTTTCAGTCAAGATGGAGGAGTAGGTAGACACACTTTGCCTCCTTGCACAACCAAAAGAATGACAACAGCAAATTTAAAAACAAATATTTAGAACTGCCAGAAAAAAAAAATCAAACTGTATAGAAATCCAACAACCAAGGAGTTAAAGAAGAAACATTCATCCAGACCAGTAGGAGAGGTGGAGATGGGCAGCCAGGGAGGAGAGGACTCATGGCAAGGTGGTGGCTAGAGGATCTGGGTGGGTAAGACAGTAGCTGGTGGACCTGGGCGTCCCACATTTGCATGCGGATAAACTGTGAGGAACAACTGGGGAGTGAGACAGACCATGAAACCCAGGGATCCAGTGCAGGGAAATAAAGCCTCAAAACCTCTGACTGAGAAAACCTGTGGGGGTTGCAGTGTTGGAAGAAACTCCCAGCCTCACAGGAGAGTTTGTTGAAGAGACCCATAGGGTCCTAGAATGTACATAAACCCGCCCATCAGGGAATCAGCACCAGAGGGCCCAATTTGCTTGTGGGTAGTGGGGAAAGTGACTGAAAGCCAGCCAAGAGCTGAGCAAGTGGCATTGTTCCCTCTCTGATGCGCCCCCACAGACAGTGCCACAATGCAACAATATGGGTTGCCCCACCCCTGGCGAATACCTAAAACTCTGCCCCTTACTGTGTAACAGCTGTGCCAAGACAAAATAATATGGCCCAAATGAAAGAACAGGTCAAAGCTCCAAAAACAGAACTAAGTGATGAAGGGCTAGCCAACCTATCAGATGCACAGTTCAAAACACTGGGAATCAAGAGGCTCACAGAAATGGTTGAGTATGGTTGCAAAATAAAGGAAGAAGTGAAGGCTATGCAAAGTGAAATAAAGGAAAATGTACAGGAAACCAACAGTGATAGGAAGGAGACTGGGACTCAAATCAATTTTTTGGAGCAGAAGGAAGAAATAAACATTCAACCTGAACATAATGAAGAAATAAGGATTAAAAAAAAACCAAACCCAGAAGGAGAAGCTTAGGAACCTCCAGGACAACTTTAAACATTCCAACATCCAAATCACAGAGGTGCAGAAGGAGAAAAGGAAGAACAAGAAATTGAAAACTTAGTTGAAAACATAATGATGAAAAACTTCCCCAATCTAGTGAAGGAAATAGATTTCCAGGAAGTCCAGGAAGCTCAGAGTCCCAAAGAAGTTGGACCCAAGGAGGAACACACCAAGGCACATCATAATTACATTACCCAAGATTAAAGATAAGAAGAGAATCTTAGAAGCAGCAAGAGAAAAGGAGACAGTTACTTACAAAGGAGTTCCCATGAGACTAGCAGCTGATTTCTCAAAAGAAGTCTTGCAGGTGAGAAGGAGCTGGAAAGGAGTATTCCAAGTCATAAAAGGCCAGGACCTACATCCAAGATTACTCTACCCAGCAAAGCTTTCATTTAGAATGGAAGGGCAGATAAAGTGCTTCCCAGATAAGGTCAAGTTAAAGTTTGAGGTCATCATCACCAAGCCCTTATTATACGAAATGTTAAGGGGACTTATCTAAGAAAAAGAAGATAATCAAAACTATGAACAGTAAAATGACAACAAACTCACAACTATCACAACTGAGCCTAAAAAAAAAACCAAACAAAAAACAAAAAGAAAAACAAACTAAGGAAACAATTAGAACAGAATCAGAATCATAGAAATGGAAATCACATGGAAGGTTATCAGCAGGGAGGAGTGCAGGGAGGGGTGAGAATGGGGGAAAAGGTATGGGAAATAAGAAGCATAAATGGTAAGTACAAAATAGAGAGGGTTAGGTTAAGAATAGTATGGGAAATGGAGAAGCCAAGGAACTTATATGTACGATCCAAGGACATGAACTAAGGTGGGGGGGATGCTGGTAGGAGGGGGTTGCAGGGTGGAGGGGAATAAAGGGGAGAATAAAATGGGGCAACTGTAATAGCATAATCAATAAAACATATTTTTAAAAAATGATCAAGTCAGCACAAAGAGTGCCTTGAAAAAAAGATCCATGCTTAGAATCATGATTAGGCAAAACCTACCTTACTTACAGGTGTGGCAGGTAATCTACTTGGTAGGAATTAAATGTTCCTGGGAGACTCCCCCTATTCGCTCTTACCAAATCCTCCCACTAGACTGTTAAGGAGTCTGAAATTCCACCAATCACCCCCTTAATAACTTTTATTACACAAAGTCTTCAGTGAAACAATACTATGTTACCCTGAAGGGCTGGTTTTTAGTCCATTAACTCCCAGCAGCACACTAGTTTAGATCAGCCCCTGTGGCCACCTGTTTAGGGTGGGTTGCTGAGAGAGGAAAGAAGGGAAGGCCTGAGTGTGGGGTAGCCTGATAAGAGTGCCTGTTGGTTACACATCATTGGGTATGGGAACAAGGGACCAAAGATGATTTGTTACCTTGGGCTTTCTCTACATATCTTGATTCAAAAGAAGTCAGTAGATCTCATTTCTTATTATTGAGTCCTCAGAGGGTACCAACTGAAATAGATATTCTTTACATATTGCTTCCATTCTCTGTCCTATTTTTCCTCATTGCACGGTCACCTACAAAGAAGTCTCCCCAGGACACTTGTGATATGGCCAGGCAGTTGCTTTGTAAGTAAAAGAACAGCTGTTTGGGTGTTGCTTGTCTTCCCTGAAGGATTTACTTAGGGTTATATCCATAAATAATGACTTTTCTGTGAGCCAGAATTGGTACACAGAGGAAGGAAGTGACAGACAGTTATTTCACCTCTTCCTCATCTGTGGCCCAAAGCCTCTGTATCAGTGTGAGAGATGAAGCAATCAAGAGAAAATATAACACAGGCATCTGCTCTTGGTGTTGTGGAACAGAAGAAGTACAGTTGAACTGATATGGGTCTGGGACTTTGCTATGAATCTGTTTGGGGTGTTTAATTAGGTAGGATATTTTATGGTTGCTATCCATTAGAAAAGGATTCTGTAGGGCAGAAACTTTATCTACAGTATTCTTGTATGGTGTTGTATTAGAGTGTTTAAACTTAATTTCCTTAGCAGTTTTTGCCCTGTTTCTCTTATATTTGAGAGCTTCCAGGGAGGGTGGACCTGTGGCATGAAGGATGCCTGGTTATCTTCAGATAGGACACTACTTTTCATATGAGGCATGTCCCCACCAATGAAAATAAATTTGAACTATCCTGAACAACTCAATGGAAATGATACTATTCTCAATGTAAGTGATAGTATTCTTAAACTGAGTTCAGTAAAAATGAAAGGAGTTTGACATTTTATCTGAATGACTCCTTCAGAAGTGATGCTCTTTCCCTCATTTGGTACGACCTATCCTATTTTATTTTTGGTAGGTGACAGTGGTAAATCTATTGTTTTGCCATAACTAATGGCAAAAGGCAGTTGCTCTCAAGACTGAAATCTGTTCTTTAATGTTGGAATGATGGAAACAAAAGAGGTTCATGCATCCAGCACTGAAAATGGAAGTTACCCCCGTTCTTCATGTTCATGGTGCTGGAGATGATGTTGATATTTAATAAATTCTTGCTGATTTGTACTTTTAGCTATTCTTCTTTTAAAATGCTATTTCTAGTATGTTTAGAAAAGTATTGTTTAATACAGAATTCTGAATACATATAACATAATATTCTTAAGTGGCTGAATAAGTGGCTGAAGTAGGAGAAGAAATGTAGAAAGCATTTTGAAGTTGGAGGTAGTGGAATGCAGTGAAATACAAAGTCCATAAAAAAAATGAAGCAAAGCCTGGGAATTAAAGGAACAATGCCTGGTGCAACAGTAGCCTCACAATATCCCCTTTAAGGACTAAGGATACAAGGACCACAAGCTACAGTCAGTATTTTTTTTGTATTAGAATTATTCATTACAAAATCCCTTCTAAAGATATCATTTCATTACCAGCTCTGTTCAATATACAGGGTCTGGTGGAAGTAAGGCTTGTTTGAGCGTGGTTGGTAGGGTAATAATATGGGTGTAATAATATCATAATTTTAATTTGAACATTTTATCTAAAATGTCATATGGTATGCTTGAGTGTACTGTTGTTATATTCAGAATTATATGCTTATGATTTTGTAATAAAAAATTTTGTGATAAAAAGAGGCGTTATTTGTGCTGGACCCTGTAGAATCCCCACCTCCAAAGTTGATGTTTAAACCTTCTGGTTGACAAGAAGGAGGCATAGGTAAACATGCCTTGCCTCCTTGCACAACCACAGCAAAAATGACAACTAGACTACAAAATAAATATAACCCAGAATCGTCAGAAAATCGAGCTGTATGGAAGTCTGACAAAAAGGAATTAAAGAAGCCATATTCATCCAGACAGATGGGTAGGAGGGGCAGAGATGCAAAGAGGTGTGGAGAGGTGTGGAAAGGCATAAAGAGGCACAGAGATGTGGAATGGGTGGTCCCATGCCCATGTTTGGTGGATAAAATCTGGAGGGATACCTTGGGAGCAAGGGACCCTAGCCCCACACCAGATTACCAAGCCCAGGGTTCCAGCACCAGGAAGATAAGTTCCCATGACTTCTGGCTGTAAAAACCAGTGGGGGTTGGAGAGGCAGAAGAAACTGTGGGATTCTCAAGTGTCTCTTCAATTGATTTAGGACTTACATAGACTCACTGTGATTCAGCACCGGGGCAATAGCTGGAAGGACACCAGTGGCATAAGGGGAGAAATTGAAGTGACTGGCATCAGGGTGAATGCTGAGAGACAACTTTCCCTGAATAAAACCCCAGAGGCCAGGTAGCATTATTATCCCTTCTCTGTACCCTCCCCCACACAGAGCAACAGAGTAGCAACTCTGGTTGCCCCACCCTCACAATTACCTAAGGTTCTGCCCCATCTAACTTAGTGGTGCACTTTTCCACAATAGGCCATGCTACTAAGACAGGGAGTCAAAGCAGCTCTACCCAATACACAGAAACAAACACAGGGAGATTGCCAAAATGAGGAGACAAAGACATATGGTCCAAGTGAAGGAACAGAAGAAGACTCCAGAAAAAAGAACTAAACAAAATGGAGACAAGCAATATATCAGATGCAGAGTTCAAAATACTGTCGATTAGGATGCTGAAGGAAGTCATTGGGTACTTCAACAGCATAAAAAAGATTTGGGCAGAAATGAAGGTTACACTAAATGAAATAAAGAAAAATTTATAGAGAAGAAACAGTTGAGAGGACGAAGCTGAGAATTGAATCAATGATCTGAAACATAAGGAAGGAAGAAACATTCAATCACAATGTCAAGAAGAAAAAGGAATCCAAAAATATGAGGATAGGCTGAGGAGCCTCTGGGACAACATCAAAAATACCAACATTCGAATCATAAGGGTTCCAGAAGGGGAATAGAAAGAGCAAGAAATTGAAAACTTGTTTGAAAAAATAATGAAAGAAAACTTCCCTAATTTGATGAAGGAAATAGACATACAAATCCAGGAACACAGAAGAGTCCCAAACAAGATGGCCCCAAAGAGGACCAAACATAGACACATCATAATTAAAATGCCAAAGGTTAAATCTTAAAATCTTAAAAGCAGCAAGAGGAAAGCAGATAGTTACCTACAAAGGATTTCCCAAAAGACTATTGGCTGATTTCTCAAAAGAAACTTTGCAGGCTAGGAGGATATTTGAATACTGGCAAGAAGTATTCAAAGTGTTGAAGAGTAAGGACCTACAGCCTAGGTTACTCTATCCTGCAAAGCTATCATTTAGAATGGAAGGAGAGATAAAGTACTTCCCAAAGTAAAGCTAAAGGAGTTCATCATCAGCAAGCCATTATTATATCAAATGTTAAAGGGACTCATTTAAGAAAAAGAAGATCAAAACTATGAACATTAAAAAGGTAACAAATTCACAACTATCAACAACTGAATCTAAAAAAACCAAACTAAGCAAAGAAGCAGAACAGGAACAGAATCATAGATATGGAGATCATTTGGAGGGTTATCAGTTGGGAGGGGCAAGAGGGAGAATGAGGGAAAAGGTGCAGAGATTAAGAAGTATAACTTTGTAGGTACAAAATAGGCAAGGGGATGTTCATAACTGTATAGGAAATGGAAAAGCTAAAGAAATTATCTGTATGACCCATGGACATGAACTAAGGGGGGCATTGCTGGAGGGAGTGGGGGATACCAGATGGTGGAGGCAAGGGGGAAAAATTGAGACAACTGTAATAGCATAAGCAATAAAATAGATTTAAAAATCTGGTTTTCTATTGAGGAGAATGTAGAAGAGTTTTGATTTTAAAAAGTCATATAAAGAGTTCATTGTCTTTACTGTAGAATGGTGTGATATTGATGGAATTCATGCTTCAGGCTGGGAGCACTGTATCTTAAAAATTTTAATATTATCACACTTAACAAGCATTTGGTATATGCTATGTGCTAGACATGGTATGTATCAATGGGGACCCAAAGATGAATGAGATCACAGGGACACAGTAAAGATGAGCCATCTGTGATTCTCCACATGTCACGATGACAACAGTGCTACATGAGCATAAAGGGGGCAACTGTAATTGTGTGAGTGTGGTGCGATGGGTGGAGAAAGAAGGCCATTACGGCCATCGTGTGTTAGAGATACATATGACAGCCTTCACTAATTATGTGATGGGTTTCATCGTCATTAGAGTCACACAGTTATAACTGTGGATGCAACTCGGGTGCTCATGAGGACAGAATGAGTGTTGCAACCCCAGGCCAAGTTCTAGCCATCATACTGTGCTTCCTCAAGGGAGAAAGTGTGCCAATTCTGTCCAGAAGAACCTTTTATATTTATTAGACACTAAAATATTTGTGCCCTGAAAGTGTTTTATTGCCTCTGCAACCTCCACTTTTACCTCTACGTAAACACGATATGCTGGGTGAAAGCCCACAACTCCACTCACGGATCAAATTGTTGGCACTTTTGTCATTATGAAGACAGCACATTGGAAGGTGCTACATACAGAAAGGGTGCATTTATGTTGTTAAATAGTTCCCAGTAGGAAATGTCTTATATCCTCAAAGGCTTTTTCTTGTATCATTTTTTTAATGCCTTTGATCCCTTCCTATCTAACTTTTTTGAGGCCGTGGTATATTCTCTCTTCCCACTCATCTCTCTTCCCCTTAAGATGTAGACTTAAGTAGAAGTTCACATTTTTAATTATTTATCAAACAGTTCAAATAGCTTGTTTTTTTTTTTTTTTTGAGTGAGGCATTCTTCTAAGTACTTTGTAAACATTAACTTGCTTAGTTTTTATAACTATTTTTTGAGGTGCCTACTGTTACTATCATTTCCTTTTTACAGATGAGGAAATGATAAGTAGAGATATTAAGGAACTTGCATAAGGACACACAGCCAGAGAGAGAGCAAGATGCAGAGCTGGGATTTGAACCCCGACCCCCATGCACTTAATCTCACTGCAGTGTTGAGGTATAGACAGATCCTACTGTTGGCCCACCAGTTCAAACCTTGGTAGGCTTTTCCCCATTCACTTAGCCTTTTTCACTTCTGCCCAAAGTTTGCTGAGCTCTTGAAATGCAAAGGTTGATGGCTTTAATTGTGGATCCACACTGTGGTTTTTGGCTAGAGTCTGCTCACTGGCTTTGTGGTAGTCAGTCTTTAAAAGTGGTTTTTGTTAGATAATTGCATGCCTTTAATTTGTGGTATTATAAACAGAGCAGTAATCTGGCTCAGGAGTGGCTAAAGTTATTTGATATCCATTAAGTCAAGTTTCTATTTTTATTCACATCTATTAGAAATGAATATAGCTATGGTCAGGAAAAAGCAACATCATGAAATATATTGTAGTGCGTATTTCCTGACTGGATAGATTTTTTAAAAAATGCCTTCTGAAGAAGGTAGGCTTCCTTCTGCTTCCTTCCCTAACAGAACAGATAACTACAATTTTCCCCTTATTTATTCCCCTTAGGTATTACGACAGTTTAGCTTTCTTTAGAATATGAATGTTAAAGGGGGAAATAAAAGCACACTTTTTAAAAAAAATTTAATAGACTTGGAACATGACTATTTTTTTAAAGACCTATTTAAACTTCTGATACCTAAATACCTAAAATATTTACCTTACTCAGAAAATCCTTGATAGTTCAAGACAAATAAAAATATTAAATCACATAAAATAATTACTTGTTTAGTAAATATGAAGTCCCCAGATAGTAACCATATTTGAAATAAGGGCATCCATTGTCAGTGATTGCTTTTCATTGGTGTTTTGTGATTTACTTGACTTATTATGTATTTATAGGTAAAGAATAGATTATTTAGATAGTATCTTCTATCAGAAGTTTTCAAGTTTGAAAACTTGAGCCTAAGCTAACTGTTCAGTCTTTGGAGATAAATCATTCCTTTTGGTTAGCCCGTTGGTGCAGATTTCTATTCAGCCTGACAGAGTCTAAAGAGACAGATAAGACACAGCTGAGTGGTCTTCCTGGGGCCCTAACAGAGCCACACACAAGTCAGTAGTCTGTGATTAATGTCCATAGAAAATAATATTTTTACCATTTTACAGGTGGGGCAACTGAGGCACTGAGAGGTTGAGTGGCTTGCCCTTGATCACAAGGCTGTTTAGTAGATCAGGAAAACAAGGCACTCATGCCAGCTAACCATGCTTTTGCATCCAATTCTCACCAATTCTAAACTTTGCAAGTTACAGTTCTTGTACCTGTGCACAGGTAGGTTACAAACTGGAAGTTGGATTTAAAGTGAGAGGATGTTGTTGCCATTCACTTTCTAGCAGAAGGAAGCTACCAAGGTTGCTTTGACTAAAAGAGCCAGTTCCCCATGGACCCAACCCTCTTGGACCAGCTGGCTCTCTGCTGATTCCCCAAGGCTTTTAGTCCATGAGGATTCAATCAGCCCCAGACCGCTGGCTGGGATGGGGGGCAGGAGGACTGTAAATCTGGGAAAGCTGCAAGTATTCAGGGTCTTGAACTTTATCAGGTTTAAATGTGTGATTGTGAAAGTAAAGAGCAAAGAAATGACAGCACTCAGTAAATCAAATGTAGAGAAGATCAGGACTGTCAGAGACCAGAGAAAAACAGGCTCTGGGCACAAACCCTGCTGAAAACCTGCAGGAAAGGGATGACTTTTATGTTCTCTGCAGACTTTGCCATTTGAAAAACAAATCTCTTTCCCTGTCATTTTATCTAGAGAACAGTATTCTTTGTTATGTCCCATGGATTTCTTTTTTTTTAAGTTTTCCTGATTGAGGTTTAGATCTTGTTTGAGAAGACAGGACAGTGTAAGAAAAAAAATCGGGTGGAAAATGTCTGGAATGGTCTAGATTTTCCTCTGTCCGTAATGGGTTCCATTTTTAGTAAAACTGGGCAAAAAATAGTGTGTCCCATAGATCCTCAGAGATATATTTTTATTCAATAACTAAAATATAATTAAAGTAGAATAAGTCTCCTAATATATTTCGATAACAAATTGGAAGGCAAAAAAGCATGAAAGAAATGTAGTTAGCTGACCAGGTCAATTTAATTAGTTCTTTTTTTCTCCTTGATATCTAGTGCCAGTCCTCACAGCTGCCCTCCTTTGCGTCCCCATCTGTTAATTCACTGCTATCTATGGCCAAAAAGGAGTTCCAGGGAGAGGGTGCTGCTAAGACTGGGATTCTTTTCCTGAAGCAGAGGACAAGCCTTAAGATTACTATCTTTGTCTTGCAGAAGCTACTGGTCTGTTGGCGGCTTTTGCAAGGGGAACAAGGAATGCTTCCTCTTCAAAGGAATCAAAAGTAAGTAAAGGACCTTTTTGTCGCAACTCCCTCCTCCCCTCTTTCCTACCACAATGCAATAAATAAAGTCCTTACTGCTGGTGTATAGGAAAAGCTTGAGATCTCTGGTGAATGGCAGTCTCAGAGAAGCTCTTTCTTGAGAATTAATTTAGCTTCTGAGGACAGTTAGGTCACACAAGAAATTAAAATTTGGTGTAGTATATGTGAATCTATTACAACATAGATATTGATAATAACAGTTCACACATATACAGTGCTTACTATGTGCCAGGTACTACAGGTATTAGCACTTTACATATCATCCCCATTTTACAGATGAGGAAACTGAGGCACAGAGAAGTTAGACAATTTGTCCTGGTCACACAGCTAGTAAGTGGTTGCGATAGGACCCAAACCCAAGCAGGCTGGCCCAGGATTTGGGCTTCTAGAAAGTCCTAGAAAGTCCTGTGTGAGCTAGAGCAACTCTCTTCTTTTCAAATTAATCATGAAGCCTAGAGGAAAATTTGAGCCTAGGTATTTCACTAGAGAAGAAAAAAGGCTGTCATCTCCCTCTGTCTTGAAAGTTATCTGTGGTTCTTTGCCTGACCAGCTCTACAGAAGGGCCAACCTTGTAGACTATAAACACTTCAAAACTAGAGGCCAGCTTTTCTAGTTCTTCTTTGTGCAGTCGTACTCAGTACTGCTGGGTAAGTACAGGACACTGGAGGACTGCATATGTGTAGACAACCCTTTGGTCCTAATTCTCTGCATATTCTCTGCATATTTGCAACATAGCTAAATGGAAAGGTCATGTTTCTTGGTGGCAAATGCAGTAATTTTAATTTCTTGGGCACTTTTTAAAAATTGATTCAAGGAGGAACATTTAGTTATTTAGCAAATCTCCAAAAGCCTATCACCTGCTTTTTCTGCTGCCCCTTTACACCCTCCCCACAGGGGGAAAAACCCAGTCAGAAAGGCCTCTGATCTCAGACAGTTCTGGGGCAGTGGCATCTGGACCCTAACCCTAGAACTGGCATTGCCTACACACTTAAGGATACAAATAAAATCCAAGGAAAGCCCAGGATTTTGGTCTTTGGAACTTTCTACATGTCTTTCACCTTCTTGGGTACAAAGATGATCCCTTACTCTCTAATAATCTGATTTTTCCCTTTCCAGGAGCTGAGTGAGGAGAAATGATTCAGTTTTGGAGTTCACCTTATTTGGACGAGGAGAGGAGAAAAGAGAGGCATCTTTAACTTCTGAGGCCCAGCATGAGGTGACAGACAGAAGCTAAAGACACTGGATTGACTTTTGGAATTCAGAGCACTGTCTCCAGCTTTGACAGAGAAGAACAGATAGGGGAAGGCAGAAGAGGTGAGAAGAAGCCCCACTGCAGGGAAACCAAGAGAGTCTCATATGCCAGCCCAGCTTTTTATCCTGCCATACTCAAAGTGACAGAAAAGACTTACTCGGGCCTTGGGGGAAACTCCAAAACACAGCGTCATACTCCCCAAACCCACTTTCCAGTCTTGGATCAGGAAACTGAATACTCCTCTGTTCACCTTTGGTGAAAGGGAACGGATCACCCCAGAGGCAGGGCCCGGGCCCAGCTGGCAGCCCTAGGCTTTATGTAGTGATGCCAGTAGTAATTAATAATGATAATAAATACCACACTTCATAACCAAACCCAACCTGAGGATGACTGAATGATTGGACCTCTGCCTCCCACCTGCACGCTGTTAGTCTGCGAGTCCACACCCTCCTATTATCTTGGGTTGAGTCCAGCTTCCAGATTCCAGCCACCTTGTTCAGCGGGTTCAAAAGAAGGTCTGCTCCCCACCACCGCGGATGCGAAGTAACAGCGCCCCTCAGCAAAGCCACAGGGAGTGTGTGTGGGGGAAGGTAGAGGTGGTTTGACTTTGCAGTATTATTCAGCATCAGACAATAATTGAAATGGGATGGTAATTTAGGCCCAACCGAGTCCGGTTTAATTTTCCTGCGAAGTTCTGGGGATTGCTTTGGGAGCCCAGCTCCCGCCCTGGTCCTGGACCCCGGGGTCTGGCTGTCCTGGCTTCGCGGCCCAGAGACCTCCGCGTCCCCGCGCTGCGGCCTCAGGTCCAGCTCGCCACCCGCGGCCGGGCCACTGAGATGCGACCTCAGGGCGTCGGGTGCGCACTCAGGCCGTGGGGAGGGCGGACGGCGCCGCTGTGGAATGCCTTTATCAGGATCCCAGAGCCACCCGTTCCTCCTTCGCTGCTTTGGGCGATCATGGAAAGACACCTTTCGATCTTTTGTCAGGCATCTTGGCCCTTAATAGCTAAATTTATTTGGTTTAAAGCGGCCTTGGGAGAAGGAGTGAGGGAGAAATCTTTCGTCGGTCATTGGGTGGCCCAGATAACAAGCTTTAAAAGAGAGAGGGGAGAAGAAAGTAGAAAGGTTAATGGACCAGGGGAGGGCGGGAAGGCGCCCAGCGTGGGGCTTTTACAGCGACCCTCCCCCGGCCGCCCCTTATCGCGGCCCTGACTTACCCTCGGAGTATGAAGCACATTAAGTCACGTAAACAGCTCGCGGAGAGGAATGCCACCGCGGTGACCTTTCGCGCGCCGCCGCCTCGAGCCCATCTCCTCGCCCTGCTGGAGGCCGCCGGCGGCGCACGCAACTGCCGGGGCTGCGAGGCGCGCCCGGGGCTGCAGGGCGAGGGGCAGCCGCTGGGACCTGCGGCCGCAGCGCTTGGGGCCCGGGCGTGGCGCTGCCTGCTCCGCGCCCAAAATGACCGCCGGCGGGGCGAGGGTGTTGGGGCGACCTCTAGGCTGCGCAATATTCGCCGTCGCCACCACCTGACATTTCTAAAGAGCATTTTGGGGCTTTTGAAAATTAAAAAATAAAACACCCTCCTCCCTCTCCTAAGAAACCACCGTCAAGACTCCGGGCTACCACCCGTGTTGGACCGACAGACGCTGGGGGCGGGGGACCCGCCGAGCAGACCCAGCGAGTGGGCGCGGAAGCCAGCGGGGCTGCGGGAGCCGACGTGACCCCGTGTCCTTCGGCGAAAGCGTCTCCGGAGCAGGAATAAATGTGGTATCAGCGAGAAGACACCATAAATGTGGTTTAAAAACACTCTCAATTTAAAAAATATGGTTTAAGTCAGATGTTGTGCTCCTTTTCTTTCTGAAATGTCCCTTGAGCAGCTAGGAGCTTGGAAAACGACAGCTCACTGAGGGTAGGTTTGCGAGAGGAAAGGCGGGTGGTGATGCGGGTCTCGCTGCTCCTCAGCCAGTAGTGCGGGACTGAGTCCCCGAACACCCTCTCTCGTTTGGTAGCAGAGCCCCCGCCCCCTGCCCAATTGGCTGCTGTTTTCTGGCTGAATTCGAATCGCGATGAGTAGTGTGGTGTGGCCCAAATAAATCAGTCCCGGGGACAGGCTGCGCCCCAGGCTGCGCCCCGGAGCTAGTCTCTCTCCGAAGGTGGGGAGGGCTGCTGGGGAGGGACGGCTCACTTCGGAGGGGCCACCCCTTGGGCCTAAATAGTTCAAAGAGAAACGATTCCGTTTCAGATGAGCAAACCCCAGAAGAAGAGACAGGAG
This sequence comes from Anoura caudifer, assembly GCA_004027475.1. Lineage (NCBI taxonomy): Eukaryota > Metazoa > Chordata > Mammalia > Chiroptera > Phyllostomidae > Anoura > Anoura caudifer. Next base: position 67,141 of record PVKU01000663.1, on the reverse strand, counting down.
GAAGGAAAAGGAAAAAAGGAAGGAAAGAAAAGGGGAGAAAAAAAATTAAGGAAAGAAGCCACGAATAAAACAGAACAACCTCGAAGAGCCTGCCTATCTACCTGGAACACTCTGGGGGCCTTCTGCAGCTCTTGGATTTCTATTTTGGGGTGCACTTTTTCTGCACCCCTTATTCTCCCCACCTTCTGAGACCCGCAGGGGTGCTCAGAGAAAACTCAGAGGGTTTGGGGCCAGTGGAGGCTGGCTTTGGAAATGTGCCGCTCCGCCGGGGTGTTGTCCCCAGGGCCAAAGTCGATACGTTGGGAAAACTGCAAACTGGAAGGGTCAGGCAACCTGACTTTCGGTCTGAATCAACTCTACGGGTCAAATAGTTTTGTTTTATTTTTAAATTAACTGACAAGGGAAGCGTTTCACTACCCATTCCCTCCTTTGGTTGGAAAACCAATCTTAAAAAACCAAAAAACAATTTGTGACCCAGCAAAGGAGCAATGACTTTCCCCCTCCCCCTCTTTGTTTTAAGCAATATTACAAAGAGGTTGGGCATCTGGAGGATAAAATGCTCCCTTCTCGGGCGGGCCCTAAGAACCCTCACATTGGTGACTTTCCCTCAGTGTCTGTCCTGTGCTCACCTACGTCCCAGCGGTGCCGGTGCGGGAGCCATCTCACCCTCACTGCTGCTGTGGAGCTGTGGGAAAAGCAGGTCCCTGGGGGGTGAGCTATTGTCCCAGGAGATTCACATGGACACCCCGTACTGGCAAATAAAAAGAAACACAGTGGGCATTACATTTGCTCAGGACTGGGTCTCCTCGGGGCTCAGGGTTGGAGGCCCCCTCAGAGCCTGGACTTTAATTGGCTAAAATATTTGTAAACCGGTCTTCATTAGAAATCAACTCACCAAAATTTGAATTAAAAAAAACACTTTTCTTTTAAAAGCAAACCTGAGAAACATTTAAAAACAGTTGGGCTCAAAGGAAATCAACTGTCCATAACATTTCTGTAACTGCTTACAAAGGAGATTCTGCAAAGGTCAGTCTATTTAAAAATTTGGTCGAAACTCACGTAAAAACCAAAAGAAAGACACTGGAAGCTCTGGCCCGAGTTAAGTGCTCCGAGGACGCAGGGCTGTCTTTTCTGCTGGTCTCACTGGATGGAACTCAGGTTCCCAATGAAAGCCCCTGGGTCCTGCTCCTGCCTCCAGTCTCTGTTCCAGAGTTTTCTACCTTCCTCCTTCCGAGACTTGGCCATGGCTGAAACTGGGAGCTGCCACAGTGATTCGGGGAGGCTGAGAGGAATGTAGTAAAAGTGACTAAATTAGATGAGAACGGTTTATGCACATTCTCAGTAGCAATTTAAAATTCATAAGTGTTTAGCAGCAATTTACAACGAAGAATGAAAAAAGAATGAGTCGCGAACTGTCTCGATTCAGCGCCTGCTTCCATCGCGCTGCCAGGCCCCGTTCACTTCTCCCTGCGCCCCCACCGCACCCCCCACAGGTTCGCAGCCCACAGTTCCATTGAGAGACTAGGTCTCACAATCTTTCGAAACCATAGTTTACGATTCCCCTACCCTCCCTGGTTTAACCATGCTTAGGTTCCTCTCTTTTCCTCCAACTGAAAAACAAAAAAACAAACAAACAAAAACAGCCCAAACACTTTCAGGGAGACTGACCTTTAGAAAATCATTTACTTCGATTTACCTGAAAAAAAAAAAAAGTGTAAAAATCCATTCCCACACAACTCTTCCTGCCCTGGTTAGAGTTCTCCCAAGCCTTCTGGGGTCATGGCTGTCGGAAGAAATCCTTTTTGTGAGCAAAAGGGAGCGAGACCTAATATCAGGGCTCCTGCCGCGGGCGAACCCGTGGCCGCGCGACTTGCTGATGACAGATTGGCGCTGATAACCCCACGACGTTTATTTCCAGTCCCTTTGCCGGCTAAGGACCGTATCAGTTTGTACACAGTTGTGATAACCATTTGGAGGGAGTGAAGAAGGGGTGTGTATGTGGGGCTGGGTGGGAAGCGGTATGTCACGCTGGGTTCAGGGAAGGTGACCCCCCTCTTTCCAACAACTTATCTGAGACTCACCTGAAGCTCTCCAGGGAAAGCTCAGAGACAAGGGGACACCCAGACTCGGACAGCATCTGCGGGCGCTACTGGCAGAGAAGCCCTGTTGCAGCCTGTGCACCCCACGGACTAGCCTAGCACTTCATTCACTAGTGAAAGCGCACCACAACCCCTAACTAGAAGTCCCACAGGTTAGTTAAGGAGCACCGACGTGAACTTCCCAGAAATTTGGTGTGTTTCCATAAAGAAGGGCTCAGAGAGGGAGCAGAGCAATCGAAGCCTTAACTTCGATGGCCACCACGACCCTCTGAGCTCCAGGGTCTTGAGCAGAGGTCGGGAAAAGTTTAAGGTCGATCACGCATAAGCGCAGAGCAAAAAAATTCATTTAATGTGGAGGGAGGAGCGGGGAAGGCCAGCGGAGCAAAGCATTTTCTCCCTTCATTCTGGGGGAGCGGGCGCCTCCCTCCCAAAGTGGTGGCAGCACCGGGCTGTGCAGAGCCACTTTCTCCGGTGCCAACCGCCCCCACCCCCCCGTGAGTGCGTGTGTAACTAGTGGCGGAGGAAAGTGCTTCGCCGAAGGTTGGCTGTGGGTCGCCGGGCAGGTCTGCGTTAGGCCACCTCCGCCCCTCCCCCGGCGTCCTCGCGGGCGGCGCCCCCTGGATGCACCAGTCCGCACTCCCGGGACCACTCGGCTCACACCCGCAGGCAGCGTAGCGCTCATTGTCTGCCCTGCAGGCGCGCTCCCCTCCCCCTGCAGCCCGCCGTCCCCTCCCTACCCTTTATTTTCCCCTCCCCTCCCTCCCTCCTCCTCTTCCTCCTCCTCCTCTTCACCTCCAGCACCCAGTTGCTCGCCGAGCGCGGTTCGGACCCACAGCCTGGCACCCTTCGGCGAGCGCTGTTTGTTTAGGGCTCGGTGAGTCCAATCAGGAGCGCAGGCTGCAGTTTTCCGGCAAAGCAGTAAGAGGCGCCTCCTCTCTCCTTTTTATTCACCAGCAGCGCGGCGCAGACCTCGGACTCGCGCTCGCCTGCCGGCGCCCTCGGCCTCTCTCCGCGCTCGGGAGCAGCCTTCACCGCTGCGGTTCTCCATGCGCAGCGCCCACCCGAGGTTCGGCTGCTTCCTCTCTTGCTCGTGGTCCGCTCTTTCCTTCCCTCTACCCCTGCCCGTCCTGGGCTCCCTGGTTCTGCGCTCCGGGCCGCAGTCGGCTCCGAGGGTGTCTCGCTTCTCCACTCCTGTCAGGCTGTAGCGGCTCCCAGGTTCCCGGGACACCCGCGTGCCAACCTCTGGTGTCTTTTTCTCTCCCCGAAGCGCTTATCTGCGCTCCGGCTTATCTCCGAGTTATCTGGGCGCAAAGGGGCGGGAGCCGCAGTCAAGCGGGCAGAGAGACTTCTTTCTTGCTATCTAGCCCGGGTCTGCGTGTGAGCACTCATTTTAGTGTGGTTATCTCCAATGAGCCCAAGCGATTTGGAAAGGCAGACGGGAGGAGGCCTGCCCGGCTGCATTTTGCTCCGTCCTTAGAACCCTCCGAGTCTCCCTGTCATTTTTCCTGCTCTTTCCTTTAGGGTGGCTCCGGCTCCCGGGCGGTCTCACGTCCCCCCTCCTTTTCTCTGCACTCCGCTCCACCCTCCCGCTCCACGTTCGATTCTGGAACTGTCTGGCCTTTCCACTGTTGGGGATGACCGCGGGGTGGGCTGGGGTGGCCCGGCCGGCGAGAGCGCACGCGCTAGTAGCTGCTACAGGAGCCGCGATTAAGGTGTGCGGCGCCGCCACGGGAACGCGGGTTGGGCGTGAATCTCGGCTCTGCGGGCACCCCTCGCTGCCTGTGCCCGGAAGGTCCAAGACTGCCGTCCCCGCCCCAGGCCCCACCTTCCCAGGGCTGAGTTGCATTTTTTCTCTGGGGCTTGCGTTCCGTCTTGTCAGCTCAGTCCGGGAAGCTCTGGGAGAGCCCGTGTGAGGGAACGCGGCGGTTTCGTTTTCCGGACAGGTTGTCTTCCTTGAACTAACGATTTCCACGAGGGCAACCTTAATACTGGGAGAGGAGCACCTGCGGGGAGGGGAGTAAGGCAGCGTCTGCACGCAACTCTACTTAAAAAGTTCTTTTGTGTGTGAACGGCCCGGAGGGAGCCGCTTTGAGGAGGAAGGAAAACCTCGGCCAGCCTTGCAGTCACCCCCTGGAGTCAAGCTCGCACGTGGAAGAAGGATGCTGCGGAGGGAGAGGGTGGGGAGGGCGAGGGTACCGGAGAGGTGGGGGAGTGGGAGGGCGGTTAAACCCTGTCTTTGGATGATCCGGTGGCTGCAGCGCACGTCACAGCCCCTCTTATCCTCCAACTCTCACTCCCAGGGCGGAAACGCGATCTTTGAGCAACCTCATCAGCTAGGAAAGGGAGTGCAAGTGCGATGTCGTAGGGCCTGCGCTCTTGGTAACCCCTTTTTATTTCTCCTCCCGTCCCCGTTGCCTCGCCTCAGGAGCTAGAAGTCAGCTTGCAGCAGCGCCGGACTGTGGATGGCCTTGACTGAAGACGGCTGGTGCCTCTCCAAGCGCTTCGAGGCGGCGAGTGAGGACGCCAGCGACTCCGGAGCCTTTCCAGCGCGGGAGTCCTCCACGCCTCCTTCCCCGAGATCCTCCTCTTCCTCCTCCTGCTGCTCTCAGGGTGCGGAGCGCGGCCCCGGCAGCACCGGCAACTGCAGGACGCCGCAGCTCGACACGGAGGCGGCGGCAGGACCCCCGGCCCGCTCGCTGCTGCTCAGCCCCTACGCCTCGCATCCCTTCGGGGCTCCCCACGGACCTTCGGCGCCCGGGGTCGCTGGCCCCGGGAGCGCCCTGTCGAGCTGGGAGGACCTACTGCTCTTCACTGACCTTGATCAGGCCGCGACCGCCAGCAAACTGCTGTGGTCTAGCCGCGGCGCCAAGCTGAGTCCCTTCGCACCCGAGCAGCCTGAGGAGATGTACCAGACCCTCGCCGCCCTCTCCAGCCAGGGGCCGGCCGGTTACGACGGCGCGCCAGGCGGCTTTGTGCACTCGGCGGCCGCCGCGGCAGCGGCAGCGGCGGCGGCCAGTTCCCCAGTCTACGTGCCCACCACCCGCGTGGGCTCCATGCTGCCCGGCCTGCCGTACCTGCAGGGGGCGGGCAGCGGGCCCGCCAACCACGCTGGAGGCGCGGGCGCACACCCAGGCTGGCCCCAGGCCTCGGCCGACAGCCCCCCGTACGGCAGCGGAGGCGGCGCGGCAGGCGGAGGGGCCGCTGGGCCCGGCAGCGCCGGCTCGGCGGCAGCGCACGTCTCGGCGCGCTTCCCCTACTCTTCCAGCCCGCCCATGGCCAACGGCGCGGCTCGGGACCCTGGGGGCTACGCCGCCGGCGGTGGGGGCGCGGGCGGTGTGAGCGGCGGCGGCGGCGGCCTGGCGACCATGGGCGGTCGAGAGCACCAGTACAGCTCGCTGTCGGCCGCGCGGCAGCTAAACGGAACGTACCACCACCATCACCACCACCACCCGAGTCCCTACTCGCCTTACGTGGGTGCGCCGCTGACACCGGCCTGGCCCGCCGGCCCCTTCGAGACCCCGGTGCTGCATAGCCTGCAGAGCCGCGCCGGAGCCCCGCTCCCGATGTCGCGGGGCCCAAGCACGGGTAAGGATCGAGCCGCCGCGTAGGGGTGGGACCCGTGGCCTTGGGGCGAAAACGGGCGTGGAACACCTACTTGACCCTGTATTCTGGGCTTTCCTGTCGGAGTGCCCAGAAGTCGGTCTGGCCCAAGGCAGCATTTGCCCACCAGTGTCTGGACGACCCAGAATCTGGCAGCGTTGATGCGACGCTTCTATTTTTTGGACTGTCTCAGTTCCTTTCCACGGAAGAGATTGAATGGGCATATATACTTCAGCGCCTAGGAGAAGCTGAAAGACTTGATGAGTAGTGAATGGGGTGGGCAGTAGGAAGGAATGAGCTCAGGAAGGAACCGATAGGGCCTGAGCCCCGTGGAAGACTCTAGTTTTGCGTGAGTGGAAGAGTGAGATTCCTTTGGGGGTAAGTTTAGGAGAGCGTTGGGCACTTAATTCACCCTGTCCTCAAATACACACATAGCCTTGCTCAATCCACCTCTCTAAAGGTGAGGAGTTGTGTGTATTTTCCTCAGGGAGATTATTTTAAAAAACCTCTACAGTGGAAAAAGACCTGAGGACCTAGTTGGCATCCCCACCTACCCCTCAGTGAGAGGGGAAGAGGAGAGAGGACACCTGGACTGGAAAGCTAGTGGGGGGGCCCTTTGGCTTGGCATGGTTGGTTGAGGTGTCTGGGCCTCACACACCTATGCTTCCTTTAGAGTTCAGCCCACCAGTTTTTCAGTTTCCAATCCCACTGGTACTATCATTCCAGTGTCTGGGGCAACTTATGGGTGAACTGGGGAAACAATTTTCAGAATACCTGGAAACAGCCCATTTTGAAGAGTTCACAGATGCAGGGGAGGGTGCGAATTGTGTTGTCTGGCCTGACAGAGGCCCTTTGGCTTCTTAGCCACAGCATCCTGGTGCTTTCACAGGTCTCGATTACTTTATATTTAATCTGTTTCAGAAGCTGGCAGACTCCTAAGAGAAAGCTTTTTCTTTTTTAGCTGTTGTTTGAGGGGATCTGTGGGAGTCACAGGGGTGGCAATGATGAAGGAGGAGCATTGGCCTAAATTATTTCACCTGGTGCTTTTACACCACAGGTCTGAGAGCCTCAGCCTTCCATTTTGGGACAAGAAGTCCTTTAGGGACCCTGATTAGTTAGGATATATGAGGCGTTGCCAACCTTGTGTTCAGAAGACACGCTGGAAACTCGAGTGGCCTGAAAGCGAAGGATCTGATCTGAAAAGCATTGGTAACGGTGGGAGAGGGCAACAAGCTCTTCCTCTTTCTCCACCCGCTCTTAAGATTTTGGTCTCCAAATTTCCTATTCTTTCCCTTGCAAAGCTGGCTCTGGAGACCATTTTCACAATGAGGGGGTGATAGGCCCTGCAGATTTGCTGAACTTTTGAGTAGAGACTTGAGAGCAGAGCACTGCCACCCTTCCTGCTGCATAGGGACCCATGTCTAGCTTCCAGGGACAGAGGGAAGAGAGATGTGGGATCTTCAAAGGGTGGGAAGGGGGTGGGTGTTAGGGATGTGAGGCCTTTGTCAGTCTGGAGTCTAGCAGGGAAGCTGAAAGGGTTTGTGAGTTGGGTCGGGGGCAGCTGCAGTTGGAGCCAGGTGTAGCTAGCTCTGCCTGTACCTGGCACACCTTAGCGTGATCTACAAGTTCCTTTCCCCTAGTCTTCCAGCATTTCACAGGAGAGAGAAAGAGAAGTAGTCCAGAAGACGTACAGTACTTGGTCCTGTGTGGAAAATCCTTTTAGAGGCAGGGTGCAATTGCAGGCAAGTTATGTTTCTTTTCATTTTAAATTTAGCAGATCCTTTCACCATTGTTTTCACTTTCTGGATAGGACACTGCAAAATCAGAAAAATCTTCCGTAGACCCAGAGTATATTAGAAAAAAAACAAACAACCAAAAATGGGAAGGGGTTTGGGAACACCCAGGTTTTTTGCGTGGAGTCAGGAAGCTACTGAGAGTAAGTCAGTCTGGGGCTAGGGGAGGCGAATAAGTCTTAACTTTGCTTGTCCTCACAGGTGTTCTTTTGCTAGAGAGACCTGGACTCCCGAAGCCTCTCTCCCTCCCAGCTTCCTAGCTAGAGTCCCTGCTTCTCCACTTCAATTTTTTTTTTTTTTTAAACAAACCATTTCTGGAGGCACTCTTTAATTGATTTGGGCAGGCAGCAGGACTAAAACCTGTGTTGAGCTTTCTCAACCTGCCCAGTGTGGAGGCTTCTGGGAATCAGCTCCATACATCTCTCCCTGGTTCTGGTAGTGGGTGGCTGGGGAGTCTTCGGGGAGCTCAGTGTCCTCACAGCCCTTCAGTCCATGAGCCCAGCCCTCTCTTAAGCTCCCACTAACTGTGTTCTATTCTCTGGGTCCTGGGGAGACACTTGCTGGCTGAGCCCTTCTCTCCCGAGTCTGTCATTTCCCAGGGGCACCCAAAGCAGCCATGTTGGAGAGAGATGATGATGAGTAGCGGGAAACTGAGGAAGGAAGGGGCTTCCAGCACTGTCAGATTTTATAATTTTAGTTTAAAAACAATTTTCTTGTTTTAATTAGTTACAGAATTGTAGCTGCTGAGTGAGGGGTGGGGGAAGGTAAGGAGGGAATGGTAGCTATAGATTTTATTTAACTAAAAATAAGCAAACTTCCTAACATTTATTTATTCACAGTAGACTTTAAGTTTTCAGATGACTGAATAGATACCTGGAGAGTTCACACTGTTTTCTTATTGTTCTCATCTTGGGGGAAGGAGGCCAGGCACAGGTCTGGTTTCTCCAGGGAATGGCCCCCATCTCTACTGAGAGAGGCTCTGATAGGTAACGTTTTAAAGTCAACAACAAAGACAAATACCTTGTTTAACTTCAGTGTCCTTGAAGTCCTGAGCATTTTACTGATTACTGTAGTCAATAGTGGCTTTTAGGGCAGAGAAGAATAAATCTTTGTGATGTTGTAAGTTGCGGTATCCCCATGACAACTTTGAACTCAAATTATGTAGGATGCTAGTTTCTTTTAAACTTATTTCTTGAGGAAGGAGACTTGTTTTGTAGGGTAAATAGTAAATGAAGTTAAAGAGTATTTATGCCAAAGACACATTTAAATATCTTTACAACAAACAGTTAAGTGTGTGGGAATGAGAAGGAATAGGAAAGCTTAATAGCACACAGTCTGCAAATAAAACTCTAAAGTGTTATGTTTATTTACTTTAAAAATTGATTCAGAAATTCTTAAAGAAAGCCAATTGGGACATTTAAATCCTTTATAATATTAAGAACCCAAACAGGAAATATTTAATTTTTAAAAGTCTATTTAAAAAGTACTTAATAAGTACACATCTTATTAGATAATATTTATTCTTCCCTATTTAGCCAATTTAGGGTAAGTAATACATTTACAACCACTTACTCTTAAGATTGTTTTTAAGTAACAGGTTTTGATTAGTTGTGGACTCCAAAAGTTAACCAAGTAGAAATGACACAAACACAATTATTAGAAAGATTGCATAAGCTGAAATTTTAGTGCAGGAAAATAGAAAATAGTTGTATTTAGTATTGGGGTGGTCTCAGTAATTTTCTGGATCAATAAAATATGAACCGTTCGTAGAAACTTTGCAGATAGAAACAATTAGACCCACGTTTAAAATCAGAGTATTTTAGTGTTTGGTTGTTGTGACATGAAAATAAAACTTGACATTTATCTCTGCTTATTAATATTAGTGCATTTCCTCCCTGAGGAGATCCGAGGCATGTTCTGATTAATTGGTATAAATGCTCGAGAACAGTATTTGTAATTTCACGCTCTTATTTGGGGCGGGGGATAGGAAGGGTGGTGGATGTAGTAAATACTTTTCAAAAGAAAAAGAAGATTACGGAGCTGAGACAGCCTCCCGGTATCCTGGAGTCCTTGTGGCCAGGAGCAGGGGTCAATGAACAGCGTTAACACGGTGTGGTTTGCTCGGGCTTGGCGAGTTGCATACTGTAATAATGATGGATTTCAGTTTTAAAAAGCTTGTGAACCGCCGGAAAGGAGGGGTCGGGGAACCCAAATCGATCTCCCCACAGTTCATATCAACCCTGATGTCCTTGTTGGTAGAAGACAAATTACCTCTGCTCGGCATCCAGCACTGACTTCTACTTTACTGGGTGCGCCCTAGGGTGCAGAGAATGGTCAGCGATCAATAGGGACCTCACCAGCCGGCCCCCGGCTTAGCTACTGAGCAGAAAGATCTGTGGGGAAGGGCGCAGGCAGCACGGTCAACAGCACTAGGAACGTGGAATGCTGGGGTCTTGGCGGGAGCCTCGGGGAGGGGTGGTGCGGCGCGGTCTCACCCAGCCTTTGGTCCCCTTTCTCACTGCAGACCTGCTGGAGGACCTGCCGGAGAGTCGTGAGTGTGTGAACTGCGGCTCCATCCAGACGCCGCTCTGGCGGCGGGACGGCACTGGCCACTACTTGTGCAACGCCTGCGGCCTCTACAGCAAGATGAACGGCCTTAGCCGGCCCCTCATCAAGCCCCAGAAGCGCGTGGTGAGTGAGACCGCCGCCCTCCTTCCCTGCGGGCTGGCCCAGCCCAGTGTGCCCCGGGGCACCCTGGAGGGACAGGTTCCACGCTGCTGGGAGCCCCCTGGGCCTGACTCCAGCGCAGGAATGAAGATTCCAGATTTGTTGGCGCCGGATTGGAGGTTATCCTGAAATCAACGTCTGGGGAAGGAAAACAGCCTTTTCCCCTTATTTAAGATAGGGAATGACATTTTATATGAAAGAGAGCAGAAAAGAAAGGTGTAGGGTATTACCACTTTTTTAAAGTACAAAAATCTATAATTACATATCTCTTTATGTATTTGTAAATGCACTGAAATAATTCTGGTAGGAGACAAGAAATTTGTAGTGATGGTAACCCCCAGAGAGAAAGACTGAGTATACCGACCCAGGTTAGGTGAAGGAGAGAGCTTTTCTCACTATGCACTCTGCTCTGGTTGGGATTTTGTTCTTGAAGAACGATGCTCATTTACAGCCCCGCTCTCCACCTCCCGATAGAACATGACAACATACCCACACTCCCTTTCTCTCTACAGCCTCATTGTGGGTTTCTTTGATTCTGTCCCTTCTATAATACCTCTGGGTCCCTTACACCTCTTCTTGGAGTGAAACAGGTTTTAGCCGCAAATTCCATCCGTCTTTTGGATTGCCCTTGAGTCTGGTGAAAATTTATTTACTCTAACCTTCGTTATTTTGAAATCTGGCTGTTCAGAACTGCATAGAACTTGAGGAAAAAATGCAGTCTGTGTGTTCTTCACAAGTTGAGGATTTTCGTCAATATAAATGTTTTACTGTGTTTTAAAGTGTGGGGATTCTGATTTTTTTTTTTCAGGGATCAGTCTCTTATTATCTTATTTCATTTTTAAAGGAGAAAATAAAGCTTTTACAAGCCCCACAGTAAGGCTAACATTTGTGTAGACAAGTACACATACTCTAATACCTTTTAAAGTAAAATATTTTACAGTTAGATGCCAGACATCTTAAGTGTCCAAGTAATTTAGTTGTTATACTCTAATTAGCAGGAATAAATGCTACACATGTTGTTTGTGTTAAACAGATTAGCGTGAAATTGCATCACAATGTAAGTCTGACACCTTAAGGAGAAGCAATTAGTTTTATGGTTGTTTTGTTTTAATGCATTTAAAATAAAACGGCCAAGGTTAATTTGATGAGTGTATGTGCCTTAAACTTGTTACAGCCTCCCACAGCCTAAATATTTTCTTCAAAGGCCATCCTTAACTTCAGTGCCTGCCTGACTCCCTATGGTTTTCATTTTTCTTACAAGCGAGCTATTAAAAAAAGTAGCTGAAAAATGTTCCAAGGAAGTTCTTTGTTTTCATGTATTAGGCTATGTATTAACAGTGAAGCTGATTATTGTGGTTATTATTATTATTTTGGAAAGGTGCATTGAGCTGAGAACTAGCTGAGCTCAGAAGTAACATTTTCTTGAGATTGAGTAAAAAACTGATAGAATAGTAGCCATTTCGGTTCCAGTTGCATTATAAATTTAATCTAGTAGCATCCGTATTTAGATAGTGCCATTTGTTTTGTGCTTTTACAAGTAAAAATAACTTACCAGAAAAATAGTTTTTAACATCTCTGAATCAATTAGTTTCCCTTCTGTGTGGCAGCTGTCTTGGTAGTAACCAAGGTCAGCCAATATACTTGGTAAATGGGTTATAAATGATACCAATTGAAGGGTGTGTCTATCAATTAGTTCTCCTTGTGGGCTTCTTATTTATGGTTTTGATGGACCTGCCTTAGTTATCAGAAGTAGAATGTTGAACCCAAGTTTGTTTAGCCAGCAGTACAGAACCAATCACATTGCAAAATAAGAGATTTATGGTTAACTTGAATTCCTTGTCAATGATGAATATAACTGAGATCACTTGTTACAAGGAGCTTTTATAACCCACTCACCTTCATTTCACATGTTTATGAGGACTGGCTTCACTTATGATCACAGTTGACAGCCATAAAGTTCTTTGATATCATGGCAAATTCTGATAACAACTTTGCTTCACATTGGCTCCAAATTCCACTGGAAACTGTCATAAATGGCCTGTTTATAAAATGAACCTTCCTGTCCCTTGTTTTCTGATTTTACATTTATAAAGAGAAAGGAGTGTTCTCCTAGGAAATTATTATTTTTTTAACCAGAAAGAAAGGAAGAAAAAAGAAAGAAACCCTGATGAGTAAGGTTTTATATTTTCATCATTTTAGCAAAGCAATTCCCAAATAGTTCTCCTGTCATCCAAGCATATTTGTTACTACCAAAAGTCAAATTGATTTTTTTTTTTTTCTTAGCACCGGCTTCTTAAAATGTTGTGCTGAGAGGCTTACCAGTGTCCTGTTCTTTTTATGATTTGTCTGTAAAGAGTAATGCTAAAGTAATATGACAGGATGTGAATTGTAAGTGACAAATTCAATTGTATCTTTTAAAATTGCCACCAAAATATGTGGACATCTCTGTCCTTTAATCTGTGAATTTTCAATACATGCTCAATTTTTGATTTCATTGTGCATTCTTTACAGCTTCTTCTCTTAAATTAATTAGTGTAGCTAATGTCCCAAATTCTGTCACTTTCAACCTGTTTTGGTCCCTGGATTTTCCCTATACCTTTTTAAAGAGGAGTCATGGCATCATATTTTTCGTTGCCTGTCTAGGTAATTTATAAACAAATGTAGATTTTTGACATTCTAAGGAGGAAGCTGATACTAGGTTAAAATCTCACTCTTTATCAGTCTCTCATAATTTAGGGGAAATAAATTCCCTTTAAGGATGTTACGGGCATAAGGGAACATGGAAATCATAATGACAGTAACAGGGTTGACTTTCCGATAATATCATTTAACCCTTTGTGTGAAAAAAAGTTCATTATTATAGTGGCAGGGCAAATAAAAATATATTAGTATCATTGTATATAAGACAATGCCAGCATTAAAATAATGTCAGAAAATTTGCTTATCCTTTGCAAAAATGAATAATATAAAAATTCAGGCAGCATTTGATCATGGTAACTATGGAGTATATTAAAAATATACTTCTTTACAAATATTTTGTATGTTTTCCTAAGTCAATTTGTTAATATATAGGTTCTTCAAAAGTTTCCGGTTTGATCCTCTGCACATGAGAGATAGACCTGATGAACTTGAGTTTTCAGGTGAAATAGACTGCCTGGAGCCACTTAACTTGTTGGCAGGCAGTTGTGGTTGCATTTTAGTCATCTTACATCTCTGACCTCTGACAACAGTGGGTGTAGTTACTGGCCAACATTGTGACTGGTTCCTGGTTATCCTATAATGTACATTAATATACCGGAGCAAATCAAATGTGTATTTGGGATCAAGCACACTACGTAAAACTTAAGTTTCTTGGGTCTAGAAGGTCAGTCTAATTACACTTCAATTTTTTTCTCAATGAACTTCTTATTTATAATAACCAGGTACGTGCTTGTTGATGAAAGGGACATGATACATTAGTATATGTAGCATATACATAAAAATCACTTGTAACTGTACACTCTCTTGTGCTGCTTTCTAGCCTTCCTCCCGGCGGCTTGGATTGTCCTGTGCCAATTGTCACACCACAACGACCACTTTGTGGCGCAGAAATGCTGAGGGCGAACCTGTGTGCAATGCTTGTGGACTCTACATGAAGCTCCATGGGGTGCGCCACGTATTCTGCTTGTAGTGCATATGTGTTTAGTATGGTTTGTAAATGATTTCAGTTAAAGAAGTCAGCAAAGGAGCAGAGGGTAAAAATAAAAAATCTGATTTTTTATATGTATGTTATTGAATCTAGGATGATAGATGGCAATAAGAAACAAATGCTGCCAGTTAAACTGTCACACACATCCACTGCAAGACAATATTAGAAATATTAAAATTTGAAAAATGTATATTTTAGGATTGATAAAATTGTAGTAACCCTTTAAAACAGCCTGCACAAAGAGAAAAAAGCATGGGAAGGACTAGAAGGGCACAATAACTATATTATATCTTAATTTTTTAATGCATTCAAATATATTTATACATAGGAGTAATATATAGAGTGAGAAAAAGGTAGGTTTACAGTTGTTTGTATGGAAAATAATACAATAATTAATAAATAATAATATAAGAATAAACTTTCACATACAACTGTAAACCTTTTGCCACACCCTGTATTTGATAATTATAGTTAGAAAGATTCTATATTTCATTTTAAGGATAGCACAAGATATTATAAACACATCTATCTTAAAAAGGAAAATAACTTTGTATATGTACAATTGGAAGAAGAGAGCACATGAGCTCTTTGAAATAAAAGTATGCATGCAGTGGTTTTCCTCTATAATTGAAGTTATATAAAACAATAAGCATTAATTGAAGGAATACTATCTCCCTGGCAAATCACCTCATTTGCTCTGAAGGAATCTGCATTTGATGGGGTAAGTGTAGTCTTTGTGCAGTTGGAATCTACTGAGTGTATATAAAAATTGGATAGAGATTTATGCCAAGTTCTTTTAAATGAGGGCTTTCAGTACTGATTTTGGGTCTTTAGCTAAAGTTTGGGTTTTCTTCAACATAATATTTATTAACCATACAGCCTGTGTAAAATTCTTTTTTAGGTGCCTCGACCACTTGCTATGAAAAAAGAGGGAATTCAAACCAGGAAACGAAAACCTAAGAACATAAATAAGTCAAAGGCTTGCTCTGGTAAATATAATAAAATGCTATTTGATTGTAAAGTATTTGCCAACCTTAACAGTAGAGTATATGTATATTTATGAGGTTAATTTTGACTGTTGCAGGTAGTAGCAATAATTCTGTTCCTATGACTCCATCTTCCACCTCTTCTAATTCAGATGATTGCAGCAAAAATACTTCCCCTACAACACAACCAACAGCCTCAGGGGTAAGTGTTAAAACAGTATAGACTCTAAACTAGTGGGTAGCTGTCTAGTTTATTATCTTAAATTTTATCTTATCGGGTCACACAATAACCTAAACCAACAGTTCAGCATAGTTAGCTGATACCTAAGAATAGTTTTTAGAGGAAATTACATTTAAATGTGAACAAAATGACTAACTTAAGTACTTTATAAACCTCTTAATTAAGAACTATATCATATTTTATGCTTAAATTAACCCAAGTAAAAGCTAGAAGTTTGGGGTTGAAGTGCTTTAAATTGTTTTATTTCCAGGTATGTGTATGTATGTGTATTTGTATGTATGTATATATGCACACATACCTGGAAATATTTATTTTTATTTTATTTATAAAAATAAATACATAGACCTGGCATTTTATATATATAATATATGCATGTATTTCTAATGTAGGTAAAAAAACTACCAGCTCAGTGGTTTCCTATATCCCAGAGCCCATGACATTTAAATTGCTTTTGTTTATCATATCAACTCCTGCTTTTGATCTTCCCTTCCCTTCCCTTCATCCCCTCCCCCTTCTTTCTTTCCTTCCTTCCCTCCTTCCCTCCTTATCTACTCAAAACACAGCTCTTCATAACGTGTCAGGTGCCGTATCACTGATCTTTCTTTGCCTTCTTCAGATGCACTTTAATTGTACCCAGGCTTCTTTCAGCCTTGCTACAAACCTGTCAGCAATTTTGTTTATGAGTGAAGGTCTTTATGAAGATCACACACATAGTTAGTTTCTGTAAAGTTATGATTGGAATTCAGTTTTTCTCAAGTGAAGAGTGCTTTTCCACCCTAAATTTAGTATTTCCTAAATTTATCTGGATGCTACTTTAAAATGGCCAGGTTTCACCCTCGGTCTCATGGAAATCCAGGGTGGGGCCTGGGCAGAATGTCCCAGATGCTGAGACTAGTGTAGGATGAAACACTAGCCTTAAACATCCCTATTTACTTAGTAATTGTTTTCTACATTTGGCTTTGTCCTGTTTGGGGTACTTAGAAATACTACACATTCCTGGGCCCCACCCTGGATTTTCTAAGTCAGAGATCTGGGGGTGGGGCTTGGAAATTTGTGTTTATGAACAAGTGCCCCAGGTGACACTGAACCCTGCCCTCGAGAAGTCTTCCAATCAGGGTTTGGGAACCACAGAGCTGGGTTTTTATTCTTTTGTCATATTTTCACAGACCTAACCAAATGAAAATTAAACCATTAAAACAGTTTTAAACTGTGCTTACAATTATATTTATTTCCTTTGTCCTCTGACCCAAATTCTTTTGAGTTTTTCCTTTAATGAAACAAGAATTTTGATCAGAGTATCACAAGGGGAAAAGCCTGTTGTTTTTGTTTGTTACAGACAGGTTAAAGAATGTTTCTAGCCTTTATAAAGCTGGACTCCGATGTATGATGTTTTTACAGGAGGGTTACGTGTAATTTTAAGGATCTAAAGTGGTAAATAGAACAGGTCCTTGTGGGGAAATTAAAAAGTCAAAATTATTTAAAAATAATTTTTGTTATGCCCTAAATTCAGCTAAATGAGGCCAAACCAAGATCTGCTTTTCCAAAGCTTTAAGGGAACAGCCAGGTTTTCAGCCTTGGTATCCACCTTTAACAGAAATGAGAATTGCTGTCAGCTCTAAGTCAATTTTGTTGGTAAAACAGTCCAGTTTAAGCATGGAAAAAGCCAGATTTAAATGATAAATGGCAGAGAAATAGATATTTGCCCAACAATGGGCTTTTGGGACACGCAACCTTAGCAGTAGGGTCCACTTTGTTCTTGTGGTTCTGTGATGTAAAAGGTCAAAACTGGCAATTTGCAAGTCCAGTCACTTGCCCTCCCAGAGAAGGAACAGTGAAAAGGCTGGGATGGGTCTGGCCCTGGCCTGTCTGGAAGAGGAACCTCGGGAGTTAGGCTTTGCGGTCCCAGCATCTCTCACCTGTGACTCAGAACGCTCAGTTCCCTCCCTAAGGCCAGCAGGCAAAGCAACAGGATTTTAGAGATTAGGAGATTTGTGAACAGTTCTACACAAGGTCTTTTCCTGTAAGCTCCCATCCTTCCTGTGGCCTGTGCAGCCTCTGAGGAACCAAGGAACAGGCTGTGACAGCTACAGCCAGCCACAGAAACGCTCCCTGACAGCTTTCCTGGTGCATGGGCGTTTGTGGGGTAGATAGCCCGCACTCCTCACCTCACCAGGAGACCCACTCCTGGCCTGCTTCACAGGCACTCGGCTGGCACCTGGGTTGTGGGCTTTTTCCCGTTGGTTTGCCCATCACGGATGTGCCCGTCAGCTCCCACCTGCTGTGCCTGCTTGTCAGAAGCCAATCTGCTGGCTGCCTTTGGAAACTCTGCCCCTGTAAGAATAATTGTAGATTGTAGGTGTCTCCTCAAGTCACTACCAAGGAGTGCAGCGTGTGCCTCTTGGTCCCTTAGCACTTTTCAGAGCCTTCTGGGTGTGCGTGACCACCGGCAGCTGAGGAGCTGTAGAGAGCATGCTGGGGGAGTTATCTGTGAGCTGAGGGCAGAAGCACTTGTGAAGGGGGACGGCGTTGACAAAGATGTGTCATTTTCCCTTTTTAGTCACCTTTATGATGTTGGAGGTCAGTTACTGCTTGTGCTGACCACTTACAGGATTTTGGTGAAGGGTTATAGGTGAGGAAAATGTTATATTCACACAGCAAGGTTGTATCTGGTACGTAGTACGTGGCACCTTCATGGACTCAGTGTATAATAAGCCTCCTGTGATGATGGGTACATCCCATTGATCTCCAGTGGCCCCTTTGGTGGAAATTAGAGTTACCCTAGCTTGACAGGGATGACTGGGCTACAAAACAAAAGGCAGTCTTAGGCATCCAGTGGAAAATAGGAACTGGGGCCACATGTTCTTCCACTGAGAGATGTAAAGGTTAACATAACTGTTCTACCTTTCCTTAGTGGTTGTATATTATTTTGGCATATTTGAATATTTCCTTAATATCTTGGACTTGTAAGGATGTCAGACCACTGCAGAGGTCTTAACCAAACTTGCTGTTTATTTTCATCCCCCCTGAGAAATCCACTCTATTTGATCACCAGTATGCCTTCCCACCAGGCTTCTTGTCAGTCCTATTGTTCCCATGCTGCCCTGCGTGTGGGCATGTTCAGGTGGTGGCATTGGTCTCTGGTGTGGCCTGCTTCCTGAGCTAGCCTGGCAGGGGCTGAGCGTTCTGGCTGAGTCTTCTGCTGCAGGGTGAAGGGGTGGGGAGGATTCTTTGCGCACAACAGTCAGCATTCTTCCAGGACAAGTGCCACAAAAATAATTTTTGTACTGCTCTGAAGTCTCATTTCTTTGGCTTTTTGGCGTGTCTTAGCCTTATGTTCCATACTTGTTGCCATTTTGTGTTTTAACTAGACCTCTGCCTGGGAAAAAAGAAGACATTCCTTCTGATGGTCATTGGATCAATGTTGTAGGCTGTATGGAGGTGTGTGTGTGTGTGTGTGTGTGTATGTGTGATGGAGGCAGAGAAAGGGTAGTTTGTTTTCTGTGTGAGATCAGGAAGACCTGCTGCTGTGCAGCCCAGGATTAAAAATGTCCATATCTTGTTGCTTTAGAATCTTTGTTAAGAAATATGTTAAACTTAATTTTTGATAGTTGATTAATTTTTTGTGACTTTTGAACTTAAAGATAAGTTTCCCCTATGTAGTCTTTAAGGTATTTCTTAATTTCCTTTGAGATGGGAAAGATTAAATTGGGGATGAAAAATGCAGCAAGAAAATATTTGAGAATAAGAAATCACTGAACGTACAGGATGGGGCAAAATAAGTTTATAGTTGTGAGTATGTGAGACACAGCTTATTCTTGTATTATTAGTTCCTGTATTATTTTCCATAAGAATAACTGTACACCTTTTGCCCCACCCTGTATATGACTAGGCCTTGCTTTACAGTTGTTCCATTTACAAAGCATTGCACTATGGGAGGCCCCGTTTACAACTGAGTAAAACAGCATTCCTGACTTCAGATTTTTCATAAGATGGTGGTAGTCGTGGGGGCAGGTATAGGCAGATCTGACTGCTGGTTAGATCTGGAAGTGCTTTAAAGGAGTGACAAATTACAGTAGGAAGCTAAAGCAGGGAGTGGTGAATTCTGAATGCAGAGCTGGAGATGGCTCCACAGAGTAGAGGAAATTCAAGTTAATGGGTTGGATTTTTGTGGGGGAAACAGTGGGATTAAGGTGTTCAGGAAGAAGAGGAGCATGGGTATCTATGGTACTTCAGGGACGGTGTTAGAGGTTCAGTGTATCTGCAGTGCAGGGTATAAGAAGCCAAAGGCAGATGAGGCTGGTAAAATAGGTGGAAGGTAGAGTCCTCCTTAAGAAGGGCTCAAACCACATTCATTTCTAAATGATGGACTTTCTCTAAACCCCACTGCAGTCACAAATGCGTTTCTGTGTGCTAGAGCCCAACAATTAAACATTCTTAGCTGGGAGTATTTTGATAATTGATGAAAATGAATGCTAGCATGCTCATATTTGTACATTTTACAAGCAGGGTTTCCCCTCACAAATAGTAAGAAAAAAAAAAAAAGTCTTCCTCAGAGCTGGTGACATGCCCTGACCTCACAGCTTATAATGTTTAGTTTCTTTGTCCCCAGGGCTCCTCAGGGCAAGATGGCTTAGGGTGGCTGGCACATGACATGAATGGAAACATATTAGGCTTGGTGTGTTAGTGATAGGAAAAAGTTTCTTCACCTTGTGGTTTGTTATTGGTGATACACTTCCACAAGAGAGGCAGATGACCTTAGACTGAGACAAGGTCCTCATCTCATGTTCCTCCCTGGCTGATTATGTGCCTTTGAGTGGACCTTACACACTCAGGTTAATCTCTCCTTGCTAAATAGATTTCTTCATTCCTGTTTCATTTATTCTTCTGAGATGCTATGTTCCTAGCTAGACCTGTTTTCTTATTGTAGTCACCCCTTGATAATAATGTTATTTAAAGGTCTTGTCAGAAGATGTACTTCTTTTTCTTTTTTTAAAGATTTTATTTATTATTCAGAGAGAGGGGAAGAGAGGGAGAAAGAGAGGGAGAGAAACCTCAATGTGTGGTTGCCTCTTGCATGCCCCCTACTAGGAATCTGGCCTGCAATCCAGGCATGTGCCCTGACTGGGACTCAAACCAGCAACCCTTTGGTTTGCAGGCCGGCACTCAATCCACTGAGCCACACTGGCCAGGGCAGAAGATATACTTCTCTTGAGCTGCATGGTGCTAAATCTTGTGCTGGAAGTGGTTTGAGAGAGTTAATGCACACCCATAAGTGCTTGTAGCCTACGGGCAGTGGTTGAGGGACTGATGCTTGTTAGGATATCTGGATGTCTTTATAAGGCCTTCTGAAGGAAGGTTAGGTGCTTTGCAGGTTAATATTTAAAATTCTTTATGTAGATTTTTAAATATTTGCATCCTGTGGTAAAAAATTGGAAAGCAGCACTTTATTAGTCCTGTAGCTTACTTCTTTATTAGCACATTTATACTGCATTGTCTTTTTCTCTAGGTAATTGAATTTACTGTGGCATTATGGTTGGCCACAAAATAATAGTTCCTGTTATTATTAACTATTCCTATAATCATTAAACAGCTGAAAGGTCATTTATACAGTGTGAGTTGCTTTCACTTAGAGGAACTTGGCTATGAAGAAAGGGTCTGATTCCAGAAGCTGCTAGAAAAGAGACAAAACAATTCCTGCTGAGCCCCTAACTTAACTCTTCCACAATAGCCTTTAGAGTCCTTGAAAGCCAGACATTGGTGGATTAGTCTTGCATTTTATCAGTTGTGCTCTTGCTTTGAGAAGTTTTCTCCCTTTCTCACACTTTCTCATTTGTAAGATAGTGGACATAGGAAGCAGGAAACTAGCTTCTATCAATACTTTTATGTACCAGGTGCTTTATGGACATTTTCTCTTCTATTCCTAATTATTACTCTACTATGCAGGTGCTTTTATTACCATTTTCTATTCGCAAGAATGAGACTCAAAGTAACAGGCCCAAGGTTATGTATTAGGGCTTGGATCAGGACCCAGGTTATCACTGTGGTATACTAGATTAACATGGGGTATGTAGTATAGGTGATACTGAACTGTTTAAAGAGAAGGAATTATATTTTCTTAATTAAATCTGACTAATTTAATTAGTAATTTTCGGCATTAAATAGTGTCCCACTGAAACAGATGGAAAAATGGTGCTAGAAAAGTGATTTGCTTGTGGCCAAACATAAAAGGCACACTGTACAAATTTTCTTCTTACTATTATACTTATTAATGAAATGTATTATAGTACTAAGACATTTGGGTACTATATATAGTACAAATATACTATTTGGGTACTAGAGAAAAATAGTAAAATTTACTGTTAATGTTTCTAATGTGATTAGAAAGATTCTCCTAAAATATTATTAAAGTTCTTTTAATGCTATGATTTAAATTCATATACAGCGAATGCTGTTAATTGGAACCTTTCACAATGTTCAGATTGCCTTCAGTTAATTTTTACAAAATCATTGTAAATGCATTTTTTAAATAGGCAAGTGTCAATTTTTTCTCCGAGGGTTTATAGTCCAAGACGTTCTCTTCTAAATGAATAGAAAAAGTTACAAAGTCATTAATCTCCCACAAGGGTCTGAGAGAGAGTTGCGGTTAGGCCTTATTATTGCCTCATTTATAAACCAGGGCCCAGAGTGACTCCATAAGGTCACAAAACAAGCCCACGTTGAAGCCGGGACTGGAACCGACGTCTCCTGCTCCCAGTCCAGGGCTGTTACCACTCCCAGGAGTTGACCAATCATTATAGTTATTAATATCCCACTTGCCACTTGCTACAAGCCATGAACATAAATATTTTGTTGGCATTTTATCTTCACGCTCCCTATGTGCCAGGCTCCCTTTCTTACTTCTCTCACAGCCCCTTCTAATAACTCACGTTCCTGTCTGACCACATTGGCCTTGACTGTGAGAGTCACACGTCACCCTGGCAGGGAACCTTGAAGTATGTGGAGTTTGCATACTTTCCTTTTGATCTCAAGGCCTTTTGTGGGCTTTCCTGTTTTTTTTTTTTTTTTCGTGCACATGTCACAGGGAGGATGATAAAAAGTAGTTAGAAATATATGCTACTACATTAATATCTGATGGCTTTGTTATGTATATTAGGAAACAGTAAAACTGTATTGTGCTTTAAATAGTTTACAATGTATATGTTCACCTAATTTATCACAGAACTGATTTATTTAATAAGTGACTCATTATCACAAACTGAAAACATTAGAATACTAGGTAAAGAGTAAGTGTAGGCAGAATATCATTTGCCTTTTCCTGTGGCCTCAGAACACAACTTTTCTTTGTGGATGACAGTTTCTTTGCAGTTTTTTCTCCATGCTTCTGTTAGAATATACAAAACTGTCACAAAACTTGAAATAATGTTATGGGAAAACATGGCCAAATTTAAGAAATTTGGCTTAGAATGCTTTGAAATGTTATTGCTAAATGAATCTTTGAAGAAAATGAATTCCTTTACTGGAAGGAAAGTGATTTATTATGCATTTCATGGGTGTCTGCCAAAAGAGTTACTAGCAATATGAAGATCTAATGAATATGAATTCAATACACTGTGTTAGCTCTGTTCATGTTTAGACCTACCTGTTAATTCTCTCTGAAATTTTAACGATTTAAAGAAGCATCTCCAAAGACAGATGGTGGCAGATGGTGGCACACTCCTAATGCTGCTACTTACCATGCTAGGCCCAGCAGTCGGAATTTGCGAGACTGGGCACCAAGAGATTATTTTATTGACTTCAGATTTTAAGAAGGATTTGAACAAAGAAACAACAGGTATTGATTTTGATGTCCTGTTGGAGTCTTGTGAGTAAACAATTCCAAGTCCATATCTGCCCATGTTTAAATGCTTATTTACTAAGCGTACTGCCTCTTTTGTTGACAGTTTGGCGTGGTTTCCCCAGAGTTGGGGCACACCCTCTAGCATCATTTTTATCTTATTAAACATAAATACTTTTAATCTAAAGTTCTTATTAAGTTTAGTTGCTTGATGGATGGTGAAGCCTGAATATGGTATGAAGTTTATTCTGGGGGTTCACGGATTAGCAGCTGGAAGGAAACAGTTTTGGGCAGCCAGGCGCTGAGCTGCAGCCCTGTGTGACTCTAGTAAGATGCCAAGGTTTTGTAAAGCCTCTGTTTTCCTCTGCTAACGGGGAAAAGTAATTCCTACCATCTGGTTCTTAGGAGTATTGTATAGCATAAGTGGGAGATGACTGTGGACCTCTTTGAAGCTCAAGAAGAATAGTGCTATTTAAATTTAATCTTGGAAATTAATAGTGATGTGCTTTATTTGCCTGGCAATGTTTTTCATCCCAAGACATTAGAAATAAATCCTTACTTTCCTAATAGGGGAATTCGGAGATGGAGAGCTATTGTGTTAGCAAAGTAACCATATTTTAAATACTGCTTTTATTTTTGATAGCAACAATTTTTCATTCCTCATGATAACTTAGTATATTTATACTGCTTTCTTGTAAATGCTGCTTGGATCTTGGGCTATGATATGCTTTCTCTAATTGAGATAGTGCGATAAAGACACTCATCCAATCTCCTGAAAAGCCAGTTTTGTTATAAAAGACCATAATTCACCAGGTTTTAAATCTTGCCTCAGGGTTCTTTACCAGTTAATTTGAAGACTAGAATAGAGCCATCTGTTTTGTTTTGATTCATTTCAGAAGAAAAACTTTTTCTCACAATGCTAATGACTTCAAGTTGTAGAATGAACCCTCCCTCCCCCTTGCAATTTATATTTGTACATTAGTATTTTACTGACAACCCCAGAATACTTATAAATTTTGGGCCATGCCTTTCTTCACCACAACATGCTTTCTCTTTTAGTGTGTACAGATGTGCAAAACAATTTGCTCCTCTGTCCAGAGGATATTGTAAGTATAGAATTTTTCTTCTGTCCTTGCAGCATCCTAGAGTATGGATAAAACCTAGTTTACTCAGGCCCAGAAGGGGCAAGAGGGGTCACAGGGGCAGCCAGCAAGCTCTCCAGTAAGGAATTTGTTTGTTAGATTACCAAAAAATTGCCATTCTGCTGAAAACTGAGTCAGGTTGTCAGCTGAAGTGACCGTGACTCTCCTCTTGTGAGAGAAGGTGCTCGTGTTGTCTTGCTTGATTTGAGCCACTGTGGGAGAATTAGAGGGTTTTCTTGTGATTGACGATTTTTACATCTCCCAATGGAGACAGAACACTTTGTGAATCTTTCTGTGTTGACATTTTTGAATTCACTTTTTGTCTGTTTCTATTACCTCCATTGTTTTTAGGGTGGAAGTTTAGATTTATCTGAAAGTGTTTCTTTGTTGGAACTTACATGTAGTTTTTACTTTTTCTTTTGAGGAAGGCCGCTATAAGCACTGTGAGAGTCTAACCCAGAGGTTATAAAAGCAGAGAAGAGAGCTTTGGCAATAAGGGACGGCTGGCTTCCCCTCACACAAGAGAAAGCCGTAACCACAAACTTGCTCAGATGTGTAGGAAGGACAGATCAGAGGCCATGGAAATTGACAGTCTGGATGCAAGCTAAGGAGGCAGTGGTGATCATCATCAAAGTCTTAGGCTCTGGAAATGATCACACGCTCACCCCCAACCTGCCTGGGGTGCAGTGTTTTCTTTCTTCAGATCGGGGCTGTGTTAAGAGAGATTACAGCATGGAGGACCAAGCACATCCCTTTCGACTGCTAATTGCTTTTCTTTCTGAAAAATGAAATGCATGTTTATAATTCACACACCAGAGAACTTATGCTGTTCTTTTAGATAGGCTGTGTCCTTGAAAGGTTTCTTTACTCAGATGTGTTGCCTTCCCAGAGCTGCCTCCCTGGGCATCTCCGCTGGAGGCTGTCGCTCAGTCTGCCTATTATGGGATATGCGCCATAAAGGCAAAGAAAGAGAACTGGTAATGTTGGTGAGCCAGGCACTGCTGGGCGTTAACTACCTGAGTTTATCAATCCAGAAATCCTTGACTTTTCGGATATCTGTCTGAAAATAAACAAAGATTTATTCTCACAGGCAAAAAAATCTGGTGATTTAAACCTGATCTGTGCCTACTTCACAGGCTAGTGGATATTTTCCATGTCCCTGTCGGCAGCAGCTGAGTTGCCCGTGAAGTCATTTATTCCTCTAGAAGGGAGTTTTCCAGCCCAGCTGCTGGGCCATCAGTCGTCTCCCACCTAACTTGGCCTGTGCTCAGTGCTAAGCCCAGGCTGGGACTGGTGCTGATAACACATTTTTTTTCAACAGGAAGTGCCTCCATTTTCAGTTGTCTGTGGGAGGGTGGAGGGCAGATAAGCTGTGAATGGAAACACAGAACAGATTTCTGCTCCACCCTCTCTGCACTTTGATCAGAGAAAGAGCGAGGACCTCCGCCTGCCTGAGCTCCCCGAAAGGAGGAAGGATGGTTCAGCTATAGGCATTCCCGAGTGATCTTCTGTACTGTTGTTCAGAAACATTTGGTGGCGTGGGCTGGTGAGGTGTCTGCTTTTGCTATGTTGAGGTATCTGTGATCTGCACTACAGTCCTTTAAGGGTTTAACTAGATGTGGGAAGACACAGTGACCATTTGAAATTTATACTTGTGTGTTTGTGTGTGTGCGTACTGGGGTCCAGGGTCACAATAAGTTTTTTCTGATTTTTCTTCCCCAAATTGTACTGATTCTCATTAGGTAGGTCTTAAATATTACCAATGAGGAAAAGGCACTTAGATGAATAATGACATGACAAGCCAGATATCTTAAGGAGAGTTGTGTCAGTTGTAGTCTTCTGCAGGAAGAATACCAGTTTCAAGAGCTCAGGTTCCGCTGGTGAACCCATATAGTGTTTGGTGCTTCAACTTCTATGAAACTATGTTTCACATGGGCATGGATGGCAGAACTCCAGCCTATGCCCAGTGATACGGAGGTGACTCCTAGGGTACATGAGGCCCCTTCCAGCCCACCTTTCTCTCTGGTAATGCCTCCAACTCTGATTTTTCCTTATATTTTCATGCTACTTTGTGACTCCCTCCAGGCTGGCTCATTCCTCAAGTGCTTGTGCCTCATGTTTCTGGTGCTAGCATCTTCTATTCTTCCCCCCCAAATACTTATACCATTCAATTAAAATGTTCAGAGAAAGGTATAGTTGGCTAATAGGTTGGGCTCTCTCAAATGGTCCCCTCTCAAATGCCTTCCTGGGTTCCCTCAATATTCTTGTGTTCATGGATAAGTTGTAATTATGACATAGAAATTTTATATCCTGCTGTTTTTCATCTAACATTGCATTACAGGAGTTTTTCCATTTTGCTACATGATCTTATTATTTTTAATAATTGCATAATAGTTTATTGAGCGGATGTACTTTGCTTTTCCATATTATTAGACATTAGATTATTTCTATGGTTTCCACTATTATAAGTAAACTTGCAATGGATGTCTTCCTGTACACAGCCTTTCCTTTCCCTAAAATTCTTTCTTTATAATGAATTTTCAGAAGTGAAATTACAGAGCTAAGTAGGGTGTAAAATTCTGGATGTCTCTGCTAACTAACTGCCTTCTAAGGTATGTATCAGAATTCAGCCTTGCTGGCCACGGATGAGGGGCCTGGGGTTATCATGATTTTATCAGATCTTATTATGTATCATTACATAAAAATTATAATTTATTTTTACTGAGATATGATTGGGATCCATAAAAGTTTTACATTGTAGTATTTCATCTTTGATAGTATATCCCCATTTACAAATATGGTTCTCAAGCTTTAAGCACAAGTACTTGCTCCAGTTTTTTTTCTGAGAGACATAGATGTTGCTTTTGATTTCAAATCAGCTGATTTTATATATATATATGTATGTATATACACACACACATATACACATTATTTGTTAGCTTATTTTCTTCATTAGATTCCACATATAAGTGAAATCATATGGTACTTGCCTTTCTCTGACTGGTTTATTTCACTTAGCATGATACTCTCCAGGTCCATCCATACTGTTGCAAAAGGTAAGATTTCCTTCTTTTTTACAGCTGTGTAGTATTGCTGTGTAAATGAACCACAGCTTTTTTATCCACTCATCTACTGATGGACACTTGGGTTGCTTCCATATCTTGGCAATTGTAAATAACACTGCACTGAACATAGGAGTGTTTATGTTCTTTCAAATTAGTGTTTTGGGTTTCTTCAGATACATTTCCAGAAGTGGAATCACTGGGTTGTAAGGCAATTCCGTTTTTAATTTTTTGAGGAAACTCCACATTGTTTTCCACAGTGGCTGCATCCATCTGCATTCCCACCAACAGTGCACAGTGGTTCCTTTTTTCTCACATTCTTGCCAGCACATGAGGTGATATCTCACTGTGGTTCTAATTTATATTTCTTGATGTTTAGTGATGTTGACTGTATTGTCGTATCTATTGGTCATCTGTATATCCTCTTTGGAGAAGTGTGTATTCAGGTCCTTTGCCCATTTTTTAATTTGTTTCTTTGTTTTTGGTGGTGAGTTATATAAGTTCTTTATAAATTTTGTATATTAACCCCTTATAGCTCATTTTTTTTAAGGAGCTCATCACTAATACAATTTGTGGTTTGCCTGTCCATTGACAGTAGGACTCTTGGCCTGCTGTGTAGCTTAACATTTTTGTCTGAAGATGATTGGTATTTCAGCTGGTAACTTTTGGAATTATTGCTCAGGTATAAGAATAATAATGAAGGTATTAAGATTTCTTTAATGGGGCTTATTTGAAAAAGGGCCAGTGAGTCTTTTGAAGGGCTGTGGAAGCACCTCGTTTTGTTTGTTTGTTGTTAGCACCTCGTTTTGTTTGTTTTTTGTTTTGCTTGCAAAGAGGTGTCTCTAACAATTAGGATAAGGTCATTGTTGACGTGGCTTTCACTTAGCTCTGAATTCCCACTGCTCTCACCGAGTGGTGGTGGTAACTCACCTGGTAAAGAATAGAACTGGGAGATTAAGGTAGGTTTCTACACTCTATCCTCAACAGTAATAATAAACTACTAATAGTAGCCTACACTTATGTAGTCTTTACCATTGCCAGATACTGTTGTAAAAGCTTTACATATATTAACAAATTTAATTCTTGTAATAACCTTACACATAGATGTCTCGGTATCTTTCCATTTTGTAGTGAGGAAACTGAGGCACAGAAAGTGCCAGGTCAGGCCTTCTGGTATACCTCTCCCACATTGTCTCTTTTGACTCCTTTACTTAACACTTCTGTCTTGGCTGGTTTCCCTGTGAACAGGTTTCTCACACCCTGCATGCCTCCCATTCTGAACACCCATTCCTCACCAATAACAATATCTTCTTTTTGTGGAATGTTCCACATGGCAAGGTGTCATGCTGATGCTTTTACGGACATCTCAGTTAATCGTCACTACCATACTTGAGGCAGGTAAGACAGAGCTAGTTATGGAGAAGGTGACTTGGGGAG
The DNA here is from genome assembly GCA_004027475.1 of Anoura caudifer. Taxonomy (NCBI): domain Eukaryota; kingdom Metazoa; phylum Chordata; class Mammalia; order Chiroptera; family Phyllostomidae; genus Anoura; species Anoura caudifer. The sequence goes on along the minus strand of PVKU01000663.1, from coordinate 38,532 downwards.
GTGACCACACTTATGGGTGGCAGAACCAGGACACAGCTTGAAAGCCCATGCTTGTCCTTAGCACTTGTGGCCATTTGAGGTGGGCTGCTTCCTGGGCCAATGCAGTCACCCACTTCATTTCAGAGAATAGTACTTGCTATGATGAAGTCAGATTTAATCAGATAAATGCAGATGTGCTTTTGGGGGAAATAAATAGATCAATACAAAGTTGAGTGTGGCACAAATCATTTATAAAAGAACTCACTCTACTAGCTGTATAATAGCTAATGAAGACTCTAAAATGAGGAGTCCTTTTGTAATCTAATGTCACCCTTTTGTTTATCCCTTTGGGGTTAAAAATCTGGATCCACATTGGCTTTGCTCATTGTGGGGATTTTGAATTTAAGAGCTAAAGCTAATCACTATATATTTTTGAAAATATTTATTTATTTTTAGAGAGATGGGAAGGGTGGGAGAGAGGGGGAGAAACATCAGTCAGTTGCCTCTCATATGTGCCCTGACAGGGATCGAATGTGCAACCTAGTCATGTGCCATTACCTTGAACTGGCAACCTTTTGCTTTGTGGGATGATGCCCAACCAACTGTGCCACACTGGTCAGGGCTGTCACCATATTCATATGTGTAACCAAATTCATAGCTTTTGTGTGTTCAGCAGGATTATTTCAGCTCTTTCAAAATTTTCACAAGAATCTTTTGAAAATTTTAGGCACATCAATGACTTTTTGACATTTGTTTTTTTATGCACCCAAAGCCCTCAGTTTAAGTCTTTTAGTTTGTGTTACTTAAAAAGAAGTTTGGGAGTAGGGATACTATCATTACTAGATTTTTACAGACACTCATTTTTCCTAGGAAAAAGAAGGATTGGATACCTATAAAGGGGCTGGATTTGGTCTGTCCAGCTGGTAGGACGTTGGGGTAGATAAACAGGAAGTCACATTGTCAGACCTGCTGAAGCCCCACCTCCTAGCACCATGTGGTTAACTTTTAACTTTTTTTATTGTTTATTTTATTATGGTTGTCTCAATTTTTCCCTCTTTGCCCTTCTCTGCCTAAACCCCTGCCCCACTCCCACCATCAATCCCCAATCTGTTGTCTATGTCCATGGGTCATTCATACACATTCTTTGACTAATTCATGTGGTTATTTTGAGGATTAGAGAGAAAATCAGATTTTATCCAGGAAAGAGTAGGATCACATTGACTTCCAGGCCTCAGGAGCCAAGGGGGCTCAGCACACCTTCTATTCAGTTCAGCCTGTGTCTGGTGCCCTGTGTTTTCTCTGAAGTGACTGTAACATCAATTTAGCCAGAAATATGTTTTAAGGATTTAATAGGATTATGTATGTAAAAGAAAGGTATGCTTTGAGAAGTACAAAATATTCTACCTGTGTCAAAAACCAAGTACCCAGTAATTTATGGGGTAGAACCCTGAAAGCACAGAGGAAATGACAGGCTTCTGAGCTTTGAGAAGGCAAAAGGCAGGATTTAAACACGTGATTATGGCTAGATTTTTAAAAGAGCAAAATGCAGCCGCTTTCTCAAACCATAGTCTAAATATGATTAGTTATTGCGGCTTGATCCTACTAAATTATGTCAAATAAACGATGTGTTTTCTATACGGCCTTTCTCATTTGGATGGAAGGAAGGAATAAAACAATACAAAAGTAACCTTTTGCTTTGAGAAATAATTGCCACAATCATGACAGATACAGGATGTTAGCATTTTTATTATAATGTGATCTGCTTCAAACATAGTCCATTCTTCTTGGAAAAAAGGTAAATGAGGTAGATATTAAAACCTGTATATGCATGGGTTAATTTTCCATGAAGTCAGTGCTCGAAAATTTCATTTATCAGGCTTTGATGAGCTGTGTAGCTTTCTCTTTTAGACTTTGACATAACTGCTAAGCCTTGTGGCTCTGCCATGTATGTGAGTGTGTACATGCAATGCTCTACATATTCTCTTGAAGTGATTAGATTGTGTGGGCATCATTAAGCTCTGTTTACCTATGTGGTGTGGCTTGTTTCACTGTCAGAGATCTCAGGGTTTGGCACTTTTTACAAATAGGCTTCCTCCAGTTCCTTTTCTACTTCTGTCTAGCTGCGCATGTTGCTGTGTGGTTACTGCCGTGAGTTCTCCAGATAACAGGAGAATGTGTCTGAGAGCTTGAATCTCCAGGGTTAGGTTGATGGCCCTGTGCAGCACAGTGAACAGCCTTCACTCTGGCTGCACCGCCCATCTCAATTTGCCCCGAGCGTTTACCTAGCAGGAGCATGATGCCTGACAGATTTATCAATAACTCTCTCCCCTTCTCTGTCTCCTCCTCTCTGTCCCCATCTTCTGCCAGGCGGGTGCCCCAGTGATGTCTGGTGCAGGAGAAAGCACGAACCCCGAGAACAGCGAGCTCAAGTACTCAGGTCAAGATGGGCTGTACATAGGTGTCAGCCTGGCCTCGCCAGCTGAAGTCACGTCCTCCTCGGTGAGACAGGATTCATGGTGTGCGCTCGCCCTGGCCTGAACCCGCTGCCTGGAGCGGGAGGGCCCTCGGGACCTGCGGCGATTATGCCACTCTGTGCAAACCGGGGCGAGTATGCTGACAGAACATTCCTCTGACGTGTGATTTCCGTGCCTTTATTTTGAAAGAGATGCATTTCCCAAGAGGCTTGCTCTGCCTTACCAGCCAGCCCCTGTCAGTGAAGAGCCGGGGAGAAGATGGAGCGCTTCCTGGGAAGGCCAGTGCAGCCCCACAGCACGGGCCACTTCCAGCCAGCCTACCTGTGGGTCTGCCAGGGCACCCGCTGGGCCACTTCCAGAAACCTGGACCAGGACTGGGGCCTTGCTTGCTAAGGAATTTTGAGATTTTTAAAAAAGGTTTTAATGTGTGTTGCCCCAAATCATGTTCTTCTTCCGATCAGTTTTGGTTATTCCAGAATTTATTAATGCCTTTCCACACCCAGATTTCACATGTGTTCACGAAGAAGACCATTTGAGGCCATTTGGTACACATCTCTGGAGGCTGAGTCGGTTCATGAGGTCACTTGTCAAAAATATCCCTCAGTTTGCAGGACTGCATTATAACTGTAACGTACACTGTGACTGGCGTTTCTCAAAGTTCATGTCGTGTGACTGATCTGCAGTCAGTCAGAATTTGTAAACAGGGTAGCAAACAAGATATTTTTCTTCCATGTATACAATAATTTTTTTAAAAAAGTGCAATTTGCGTTGCAGCAATCAGTGTTAAATCATTTGCATAAGATTTAACAACATTTTTTATAATGAATGTAAACATTTTAACTTAATGGTACTTAAATAATTTAAAAGAAAAATGTTAACTTAGACATTCTTATGCTTCTTTTACAACTACATCCCATTTCTGTATTCCCAATTGTTAAAGAAAAGTATTTCAAGAACAAATCTTCTCTCAGGAAAATTGCCTCTATTCATTTGTTAAGAATTCTTATACAAGAACACCAATATCCCCCCTTTATTTTACTGTGGAATATTGCTGGAAAATTTGCAACAAAACTTTACTACCTAACAGACACCATTTGTAAATACTCTAGGCATCTGTACACACCGAGATGAAGTCCCTATAGTGTGACTGACCCACAGGCAGGTTGGTTTACATAAATTTTTTTAAATGGGATGTCATATGGAAACCTATTTCACCAGAGTTTTAAAAATAAAAAGGGTATTGTTTTGTCTTCTGTACAGTGAATTTCCTTCCCTTTTAGTTTCATTTTGATAATGTATGTGGCTATAGATACTCATATAAAAGAAGCGCATGTGAGGTTTGCGAATTGCCTTACAGTCTTCCTTTCAATGAGTTGTCCTTTTGGAGCTGTTTTATAACATGGTTTATTTGAAGTTGGCACATTGGAAGGTGGAGTTAGTTATCGCTTTCAATTTGCATTGGGGACAATTTTTATAAGTGAAAGGAACCCCGTATTATATCTTATTATCTGAGATTATAAGCATTCTCTTTAGGATCGGCCCTTAAAAATGTTGAAAAAGTCCAGAGTTTCTTCCCTCTGAATGAAAAATATTTTATAGTCTAGAAAAGGTCTCATTTCTGGAACCTTCCTTTTGCAAAGTGCCACTAAGTCTGAAACCTTATCTGAGGTTGAAGTTTTTTCACTCACCAGAAGATATGAAATGGTCTGAATAGTCTCTGCTTTTTCTTCACTGTTGGGCAGATTTCAGGAAATCAAGAAGCTGTTCCACAACACAATGGTGTAATTTCATTTTGGCTCCAAAGTGTGGGGCATTTTTGACTTCTTTTCATGAATACAGCCATTCTGTGGGTGTTCCTTTGTGGTGGGGTGGTGTTGGAAGTTAGACTCAGGGCTGGGGTGTGTGTGTGCCCGGGGAAGCCACTGAAGCCCACGTGCATCCTGAAACCATACGGTGGGCTGAACAATGGTTAAGAGTGCTGGGTCTGCAGTCAGATCACTAGGCTTCACATCCTGCTCTGCATGCACAAGCTTTGTGACCTTGGGCAAGTTATCCAACTCATTTTCCTCATCTGTAAAATGCTAGCGACACAGAGCTCACAACTCATAGGAAAGACTACATACAAAGTGCTTAGCACAGGACCTGGCACATAGTAAGCACTGAGTATGAACTTGATTGAAGAAGAGTGGCAGGAACTCCTACCACATGGGTGTTTGGAATGTCTTAGTCCCTGTGCAGAATCAGAGGTTTGTGGTTTGAGAATCTGATGTGTCTCAGCTCACCTGCACTTCTTCAACAATGCTGGGGAGAGTGATATGGAGGATCCCCCCAGCCCAGGCGGTGGCAGAGATGGATGGGGAGGATGCTGGAGAGATAACAGTGGGAGTTCAGCTGATTGTTTAATAGAACAGGGCTGGTCTGACAGCAAAAGAAAATTATCCCCCCATTTTTGCCCCTCCTTCCTCTTACGGTTCTCATTACTTTGAGTGCTTTCTGGTGGGTTGGCAGTTGTTAGAGTTAATATGCTTTGATTGGGAAATGAATTTTTCTTATTGGGGCCTCCAAATGATCTTTTTTTCTGGGGATGTTCTCAGACATTGCTACTTATGATCCTAAAGTGCCATTAGGTTGCTAAAGCTCCTCTTTCTTTAGAACACAAAGGGGGAAAGAATTCCAGCTTTCATGAAATAAATGACTAAGGGCAGAAGGAGAAGGAAAGGGCTTCTTGTAGCCTGTCCTAACACAGCAAACTCCACTGATCTAGGCTTTTTCAGTGGGAACTTTCTCACCTGTGATTGTATAAAGTAGAAGTTTGACTATTTCTTCCAAACATGTAATCTCTGCACTCCCTCCCCCAGAGTATGATGCACAAAAACAAGTCACTTCTAACTAAGGAGTACATTTACATAGATGGTGCCCCTCAGCTTCAAGAGTAGGCAGACCCATTACTGTGGGCTGCAGAATTTATGTCCTCTGTCACTCTTGGCTGATTTTAGGTCATCTTACATAACTGAAGGCTCCGTCTGGGGTTTCTCTTCAGGGTCACTTTGTGTTGTTTCCTGGTGCTTATGGGAGGGTCAGGAAAGCAAAGGGAACTATTCATTTCCCCCTGCAAATAAATTAACTTCTTGCTCATGGGAAATGTTTTCCCCAGTCCTTGGAAAATTGATGTAATTTCAGATTATAGATAGGTTAACTGCTGGAAGGGCAATACAACAAGTCTTCGGTGGCTATGCCAGATCCCACGCTGCTTTCATTTTGGGGCAGCATGGTGGCTTTGGTGTGTTAAGTTCTCTCTATGCCCTGGCACTGTCCATGGGGTTGACAGGTTCCTGTGACTCTGAGAAGCAAATACTAGGGGGGTATGTGTGGGAGGGGGGAGGCTGAGAGTGGAGAGTGGGGACCAAATATTCAGTATAAGGCAGTTCTCGCTGATTAAAATGGGTTTTGTTTCTGGGTTGAAATAGCAAGTCAGCTTGGCAATCTCCTGTTGTTTGGAAGCTCTAAAGGGCAGTCAGATATTAGTTTGGTAATTTTAAATGAGAACTAGTAAATTTGTTAGATCAAATCTTTGAAAACAGGGTTTACAGATAAAAAATTCTGTAGAGCTCTGGCCACTTGAGGCCTCTAGTTGGATTCTATGTGGCTGAAACATCAGCTGCAACTAAAGCAGGCCCATCTCCTAAGGTTTTTAGAGGTAGGGACAGGGTGCTAGCCCTGGTAGGATTTGCAGAGGAGAGGAATCATATGGTGCCTACAGTTGTTTCAATTATAAGACATTATTAGGCTGGAAGCCTGAGTAAGTACATAGGAACTTTGGGTAAATTCTGGTTGATAGTTTCCACATAGCTTCTAAAGGAGTTAGGATGTTGCAGGTGGGTGTCAGACCCCCACTATTGTGTCTCCCAGATCTGCATTGGAGGGCAGCTGGTACTCACTGTTCTTCCTGCTCAGCAGCTGTCACAGGGGTGTGACCATTCAGCAGTTGATATCACTGTTTTAAAGATATTTTTAAAAAGGTGAATATTTAAAAAATGGCTAAAATACAGCAATTAAAAATGAAATAATGTTTAATTAGTAGAAGGGCTTACATTTCAGTCATCAGTGGTTCCCTGAGGTAAGATAATTATCCAGATATCCCTGAGCTTTTGAGCAAGTCATTTATTTCCTCTCTGGACCTCAGTCTCTACAGCAAGCACACAATGGAGAAACCAGGAGGCGCAGTCTGATGATCCCTTCCATCTGTGTTTGCTGCCCACAGGCCCATGTGCTGATTATAGGTAATGAGGAGATGGTGGGTCTGTGGTATGGTCCAAGTCCCCCAAGTCCGAGGGGCTTCTGCAGGCCACAGCATGATTAGGGAAGCTGGTAGAATTGGAATCTCGTAGCTTTCTCCTGGTTCCCTCACCTCCTCAGGTTTTGATCTACTGTTGGCCAAGTTCTCCTGTTGGCTAGGGCCACAGAGGGTGCGAGTCTGGTCATATTAATGAACAGAGGGACTTGCTAGGAGGTGCTGCCACCTCTAACACCAAACCCCTAATAGAAAACTTAAACAGTGATACGGACCCAGACCGGAAAATGGAAATGTCTGGCAGTTGAACAGTCCGCAGAACAAGGAAAAAACAGCTTTGCTTTGCTTGGCCCATTGCTTCAATATCTTGTAGTTGGTTTTTTATTTCTTGGAAACAACCACGTTTTCATTGCTGTTTGCCTCTGTGTCTTCTCTTTGCCCATTACAGAGTTTTCCTCCGTCTCTCTACCCGCTCCCTAGCTTTTACCCTTATTTTTGTGGATTTTGTTCCTTTAGCACTCCAAGACTGGTCTGAAATAATAATAGCAAATATTTTTACTTACCATGTGCCAGTTTCTATACAAAGTGCTGTACATATATTGATTTATGTAATCCTCATGTCATGAATGAGGTGTTGCCATCCCATTTTATGGATATTTCTACAGATGCACAGAGAGGTTAAGTAACTTGTCCAAGATTACACAGGGACAGTCTGGTTCCAGAGCACAGGCTCTTAGCCACTCTACCATATTGTCTTCTTGATTTAAAGGGGAAGAAATTGAAAAACACAGAGCTGGAAGTAGAACTGTCTGAGGCTTGAGGTTATGTCCTTTTTGTCTCCCCTAGCATCTTAGAAACACACAATTGCAATTTGCAACACAGGTATGCCTAGATTGAGAAACCTCATGAAAGTATACAGTTCTTTGAATTATAGATTTCTTCAGAAAACATAAGATAACATGTAGTTGTTAGCTGGACAGTATTGAGTTTGGAGGTGTGCTGTCTTTGAGCAAGTCAATTCCTTTACCTGTAACTTCAAGTAAGGCTTGTTATGCTCTTAGCTCAAAGCATTTTGCAAAATTTAAAAAGCTGGTAAAATTATTAATATTGATTAAGATTGTACATCAGAGGGAACAAGGAATACTTCATTGTGGGCTAAAATTTTTCAATAATATTGTGGTTGTGCCAACGAATTGTTTTCAGGAACACTTGTGCAAGATTTTGACAGTGGTGTCTTAGGCTATATCTTTTTAAATAAGTGTTCATTACTATTTACATCATTGTCACTATTATTATTTTGATAAGTTTGCATTACTAACGATGCTCTCTGTCAGGAGTTCTCAAACTTCTAGGTGCACAAGAATCCCACACAGTGCCTGTTGCATAGCCCCTGACTCCTTCCCCAGAAAATCTGATTCTGCAGGCCCTGTGTAGGGTTGAAAACTCTGTGGGTTTTTTGGCCTTTGCATTAGTTAAAATTTCTGGAATAATACAACATTAGAAAAGTTGTAAGTTGGAATACAGTGAAAAACAATTGTCCTTTTCACCCTGTTCTCCAGCCACTCAGTTTCTCACCTAGATGTAACTTCTTTCTTGTATTGATTATATGCATTGACTGTCAATGCACACATAAGCATACATGAGTGTATATATTCAATGCTTTTACATATGTGGTAGCATACTATACACATTTCTTTGCATTTTGCTTTTTTTCACTTAGTATTCATTGATTAATTGGTGTCCTGTTGAAGGATATTTGTTTTTAATCTTTTTCTATTCAAGCGATACTGCAGTTATTATCCCATATCTGTGTCTTTTAACTCGTATGCAAATGTACCCATGGGGTGAGTTTTCAGATGTGGCATTACTGAGTCAAGGAGTATTTCTACTTTCAATTTTGGTAGATTTTGCCAAATTGTTTTCATGGAGGTTGTTCCAATTTGCACTCTCCCAGGCAATGTTCTCTTAGTCAAATGTCTGTTATCAAGAACTCAGATCTTTGTTATTTAGCATCTCTGAGCTTTGTTTTGCATCTTATTGTGAATAAGGTTGAACATCTTTTCCTATGATTAAGAGCTGTGTGTAGTTCCATTTATGTGAACTCCCTGCCCAATTCTGTTCATATTCTTTACCTATTTTTTCCTATGGAGTTGTTGGTTTCGTTGATTTGAGAAGTTCTTTGCGTACCAAGGAAATTAGCTTTTGTCTGAAATATACTTTAACGATATTTATTCCTGGTTTTTCATTTGACTTTGTTTATACAAAAACAATCATGATGATCTTTTTTTTAAAGGGTAATTCAATGTATCTACCTTTTCTTTTTATGGCTTTGGAAGTTTTGTATAATATTTAGGAAAGCCTTCTCCACTGTTAAGATTGTTTTTTAAAATCTCATGTTTTCCTCTAGTATTTTTATGGTTTTTGCTTTGGAGGTTTACATTTTGTTTCCATCTGGAATTTTTGTTTTTGATTGTTGTAACATGTAGAATATATATTTAACCTTATGTCTTTCTAAATGGCAGCCTACTTGTCCCAGTATCATTTCCTGAATAATTCATTTACCTCCTACTGACTCAAATGGGAATTTGAAAGATATGTCAATTCTCATATATGCATTCTTGTATAAATTCTTATGTGGATATATACTTAATATAAATTTTTTGTATATATTTGGGTCTATTTCTGGATTTTTCTGTTCTGTGGCAATGATCTGTTTATTCATGCTTTGATACCAAATTACTTTGGCTATTATGCCTTGCAATATATTTAGAGGTTTAGCTTCTCATTAATGTTTGAAAAAATAAGAATTTGATCATTATTTTCACTTATTTATTTTTCTATACCAACATTAGAATCAGCTTGTTCAATTTTTAAAAAAACTATGTTGATATTTTTATTGGAAAAATATTAAAATTTTAAATTAACTTATGTAGAATTAATACCTTTACTTCTTAAGTGTTCCTGTCCAAGATGAAGCATGTCTTTTCCTCTGTTTATTTTTCTATTCCTCATTAGCATTTTAAACTTTCCTTCCTGTAGGTGTTATGCAAGTTTCTAGTTAAGTTTATTCCTAGGTATTTCACACTTTTTGATGTTAGTATATCTCTTCTAATTGGTTATCTATGCTAAGAGCATGTATTAAGTTTGTTTCCCAGAATTACTCTGAATTTTCATGTCTTTTTTTCCCCAGCCAATTCTCTTGCATTTTCTGGGGGAATATGCAGTTTCTATCTGTACTTCTGGTTGTTTGGATATTGGTGGGAAACCCTGCTCTTGGTGTTATCTGATTAAGAAAATACATAGCCCCTGATGTACTTATTCACTTAAATCATGGATTCATATAACTTTATATGAATCTTTATATAAATCTTTTGAGGTCTAGCTGAGGAAACTGAGTCTTAGAGGTTAAGTCTTGCTGCTCAGTATGGAACCTGGGTTTCCAGACTCCTGGCTTAATGACCTTGGCTCTGGGCTAGGCTGAGAGGTCACTGCATGAAACTTGAGAACCAAACTGTGAGCAAAAGCTTGACCTTTGGCAGAGACTGGTAACTTCTTACTACTCTGAGCATTGCTTCATTAATCAGTTTAGGAATTAACAAGCTACTGAGACTTGCACCAATATGGTTTTTCAAAGATTGCATATGTCCCCACACACCAGCTTGGAGTTACTACCTCCGGGGAGTAGCACAAATGACTATTGGTCTCCAGTGAATCATCAGGCTGCATTAGCTGGAATAAATGAAAGCATTGTGAGAGCAGGAAATCAGGACAAACACCTACACTTGCTAACCCAAACAGCTTCCCTTTCTGAGCCCCTGGAGATCAGTTATCACCAAATGGACAGATATACTCTGCAAAGTTTTTGCAGGCTTCACAGCTTGTAAATAAGAGACTGCATTCTTCATGCTCCCCTCTTGTTGAATCTGGCAGAGGGAAGATCTCTGGCTCCAATCAACTGGGCAATGACCAGTAGCTGGGCTGGCTGAGACAGCGATGACTCCAACTGAATGAACTTTATAAACCCACTATACTTAATTCAGAGCACCCTTTATTTTGATAACACGGGGTGCCTTGTTCATGAAAAGTCATCGGGAGCACCTGTTGTGTATTACCTATCATTTATAAAGCCATGCCAAATACCAGTTGATCTATGTGGAACATATTGGCATAGATTACACAATTTTTAACATTTTTATAACTCTTACCATCCCATTTGCTCTTTCTTATACTCTTATTATTCTTTGTAGCTTCCCCAGGACTTTCTGTTTATTCCTCCATTTACATTTTGTTGAGGACTGAGTTTACAACAAACATTTCTGACTCTGATACTACTAGATTTAGTGGCAGAATTTCTGGTCGGGTCCTTCCAGGAGAAATTCCTGAAGTTGCTTCCTCTGTTTTACAAAGGGGCAAGAGAGTCTTTTATTTTAGAGATGACCACAGAAAGCTTTAGGGTGGTGGCTATATCTTGGGTTGGGGCAGTGGAGGGAGCTGCTCTCAGTTTAACCTTCTTTTCTTGAACTTTTTGAAGCGTTTGATGTTGTGGCCCACTCCATTTTTCCTGAAACCTCCCTTTTTGACATTCATGATGTAGGTAAATCAGGGGTAGGGTGAAGTCGAAACTGTGGACTTTGAAATCATGCAGATGAGGGTTTGAATCCTGGCTGCACACACCAGTTCTGTGGCTTGACTAAGTTACTTAACCTCTCCAGGCTTCAGTGTTCAGTGTTCACAAAGGAGAGCAACATTACCACCTCATAACCCTGTCATCAGCCTTGAAGCCTTACCCAACTTCAGCTGTTGTGAGGGGTGGAGTAGCATTTGTAACCCTTGGCTGGGTGCTAGCACAGTGCCTTCACAAGATAGGCACTCACTAATTTAGTTGCTTTCTAGTTTATGTGTGCAGCCTAGAACAATGTCATTCATTCATTCATTCATTCTCCATCTATTAGAGATCTCCAGAGAAACAGAACCATGTATATATATGTGTGTGTGTGTGTGTGTGTGTGTGTGTATATATATATATATATATGTATATCTCTCTGTGTTGTCATCTTTATATCTATCTACTTATTTATCTGCAGAGAGATTTATTTTAAGGAATTGGCTCATGATTATTACTATGTTGGCTGGTAAGTCTGAAATCCATAGGGCTGGCAGGCAAACTGGTGACTAAGGTTAAGAGTTGATGTTGGAGTCTTAAGTCTGAATTCTGCAGGGCAGTAATCTGCAAACTCAGGCATGATTTCCATGTTACATTCTCAAGGAGGATTTTTTTCTTTGGGAAACTTCAGTCTTTGCTCTTAAGGCCTTCCACTGATTGGATGAGGTCCGCATACATTATGGAGGTAAATTTTCCTTACTCAGTCTACAGTTTAAATGTCAAGCACATCAAAAAAATACCTTCGAAGCAACATCTAGACTGGTATTTGACCAAAAAAACTGAGTGACATTGCCTAGCCAATTTGACATGTAATTAACCATCACATTGCACTAGATTGGCCATTGATCCTTAGCAATTGGGCCTCAGTTAAAGGGATCTGTTGGAACATACTCAGGACCAGTGTTCTGTGTTGGTTATTTCTTGTTGCCTCTTAGGGATCTAATGGCAGGGGTGGCAGTGGCAGTGGAGGGAGTTTTGCAGAAGCGTGTTAACTTGAAGTGCAGGAACTGCTCACTTCTGCTCAGCCCTGGGCTTGGGTCACCACGGTGTAGCTGTGTGATCCTGGCCATGTCACAGGGCTATTCTGGGCCTCAGTTAACTTTGTCTAGAAAGGGTAACATTTAGACTTGATGCACTCTAAGTTCCCTTCTCTTGGGTTTCTCTGCTTCTCTTGTTTTGGTACGTGATTTGCAGAGACTTGTTAGTAATTTACAGCTTGTGATTGCTTAACATTTTTGGAAATGGCTCCATGTTTTCAGGCAGCATTAAGAATTGACATCACATGCTTGTTGACTAGAAAAGTGATGCCTTTTTATCACTGTGATGTGATGATGTCATTTATCTAGTGAGTGCTCAATAGGTGCTTTTTGATTAAAAAAGATAGTTTTAAAAAGTTTATCTCATTATACAGACATGTTCAGCACAAGCTCCAGGATGATGATAGATAGACTTACCCTGTGCATTAGCCTTCTTGAAGTTTAGGGAACTTCAGGAGTATAGAGAATATGGGAAAGAACTGAGGCTTTGGAATAATACATCTTGACTTAAATCCTGGCTTTTCCACTTACCAGCTGTGTGAACTTGGTCATAATATTTAACTTCCCTGAGCCTCAGTTTATTCATCTGTAAAATGGGAGCGGTGGGACTCCTCACAGAATTGTGAAATTAAATGAAATGCTGTGCGTGAACTGCCAAGTGACACAGAGTAAACCTGAAATAAAAATGAGTGTCTCTGCCCTCCTCCCACCTGGAGGAGGATTGTTTCTGAAATTCTGGAGTCTTGCAGGCCACTAGTAAGTTTGAGGCAAGGGGCTTACTTTCAGAGATAATCAAGGAATCTATCTGCCATCAAAAAAAAAAAAAAAAAAAAACATTAAAGTATGGTCATCTTCTGAGGTTGTCACATATGAAACGTGATGCTTAGGCCATGTAGTATTTTGCTTTACTTTTAAAACAGACAGTCTGTACTCTAGGAATTGGCATTTCTTCCATTCAAGGAAAAAGTGATGAATCATTACAGGAAATATTTTTTCTCAAGTACCAATGAAAGGAATTAAAAATAGAACTGTAAGTTGAGAACAATTTTGGGAGGAGTCAGAGTAGAGATGGGCATCCCAGGGTTGAAGTCAACATCTTTGAGTTAGTTAATCCTGTTTTTTAATTCCTGTTACCATCTCTCCAAGGCTTCAACAGGCTTGTATATTGAAAAAGTAATAATTAAAATATATCAAAAGACTTAGAATACCATCAGTGATAGAAATAATGGTAAATAATGTTCTAAATAACAAATAAAAACAGGCCTCTGTGGATTGCTGGAGAAAAGCTCTTGCCCAGCCACAGAAAACTTCCTGGAAGGTAGGAGCTGCAGGGGGTGCCCCCCACCTCCACTGCCCTCCACTGGGAATGGGGGTGGGGAGGGCTGAGCTCAAGGATATGACCACTCTTTTTACAGCATCATTTGTGCTGGACCAGGATGTACTCACCCTCTCTCTCCACCTGGTTTCATTCAAGACCTAAATTGCTGTTAATTACCACTAACCAGTTTCTTTCAACTGTTCTGCTCTTCAAAGAAGATAGGTTTTAAATTATTCTTTCCTTTAATTGTGGCTGGGGTCACTTTACCACATTCTAAATGTGATTTTAATTGAAACTCCCTAAATAGCTGCAGTTGGGACTTGGTGTCACCTGTGCCCTTCAACTCCTGTCTTCTTGGGTTGGTTACTACAAACCAGCCAGGTCAGCACGGCCACTTGTTTAACTCCACTTTCACATGGAGTAAACAGAGCTGTTTCCAAACAGGGCTGGTTTTAACCCAGGGCCAACGGCTTGCACCTCCTTGCTCTTGTTTTCCAAAGTGGAAGGGGAGTCCTGTTCCCACATTCTCTTCTTGAAGGTTTACTGCTCACATTCCAGCAGGGTCAGGAAACAGGAAGCCAAACAAAGGAAAGAAGGACAGAAGAACAGACCCAAAGAGACAGAGGCAAGAAAAGGTATACTCACAACTCTGATCTAATAATTAGCTGATTCTGCAAACTTCAGAGAGAATTGGCAATAGAAATAGAGAAGACTTTTTTAATTAAATACTTTTACTTTAATGAAATCTACAAACAAAAGACCATATATATCACCTATATTCAGTTTAATGAATAATGATAATGCAAATACCCAGACATCCACCACCCTACTTAAGGAACAGAGCATTACCAGTATCTTTGAACCCCTTGTGGGGCTGTGGGGCAGTTTTCAGTTACCTGTGGCTACTTAATCCACAGCCAAATGCCTGAATCCACCATTCATTTACATTTAAATATGTCAAATTATCACCTCTTTCGACATTCTCCAGATAAGAATTGGTTTTTAATTCTTTAAAGGGCTCCCTGCATTCCCAAAGCCAGAATTCTCATTTGCCTTTCTCCCCCACCCCAGCCAACATTAAGAATTTCCCCCAATTTTTGTTTGAAAAAAAAAAAAAGGGGTTAATAATTCATATAGGGAGACCTATTTCTGTGGATAACATCCATTTAGCTACCTGATTCTTCCTATATCCTGCAGATATTAAAGGCAGGAATCCTTACAGACTCAAGTAGGCAGCAAATGATTCCCTATGCAGCACAAACAAGGTGCTCTAAATTTTCAGACCTTTCAGGGAGGGTGTGGAAGAGTAGGTTGCAAGTACAATTTGCCTCTTTAATACACAGGCTCTGAGGCCTGCAGTAAATATATCTTCCTTTCCGCCCTTTTCCAGAGAGATATAGTGTTGTAGAATGGGCTTGCATGTTCTGTATGGGCAACCTTGGAAACTACAAACTAGGTGGACTGATGGTGCAGGTAGGTTTGATCATCTTAAGACAGACACAGCTGAGAAGTCATTCTGAGTAGTACTGAGTACCTATCTGCCAGTGAAGGTCAAGGAGTGTGTCACCATTGCTCATCAATGAAAAGCAGACTGTGATGATGCTACCCCCCACCCTGGCCCCATACATCATGATGTGTGTGTGTGCCTGCCAACATATATTCTGGGTGTTCCCAGACACTTTCTATGATTTTTAGGTGCTCTTCATCTCACTCCTACACCTTTGCCCTCTGGGCTGAACCTGGACCAGCTGTCAGCTCTCTTACCTTTTGCTACCTCCTTCATACGGCTTTGAGAATGATCTGGATGTGAGACCCAGATGGACCTAACTGTGTTCATTGGTCTTGTTTCAGAGTGGCTCTTGCTCTTAGTCTATTTCTCAGAGTTCCCATGACCTTACACCACCAGGTGGAGCTTTTTGGTCCTGGACCCAGGTGATCTTCTCAGCTTAGGGCTTTTGGAGGAATCATTTTGGATTTGGCAGTGTCACTGGTGGGCAGGGTCCAGGCAAAAGGAGAAGAAACTCCTTATTTCTCTCATAAAAATTCATGCCACTTTGCAGAAGGAGATACCTGAGTGTTGCCTGAGTGTGAGACTTTGTCCGGGATCTACTACAGCTTATAGAGGAAGTCAGAGCCATTAATGATGGCCAGAGGGTAAAGTCACTAGTGAGTCAGGTGGAGGCTAAATTGTCATCTGAGAGCAGGTAATCTTGATCTGGGGCCTGCATATGTTTGGATTTATTTGTGAAATTTTGTATGTATGCAGGCATGTGCATTTTTCTAGGGAAAGGTTCATTATTTTCATCAGATTCTCAAAGGCACTTTTGACTCAAAGTAGATTAAGAACCAGTGGTCACTTCTGATTGCTGGTTTGCAATACAATAAGAAAAATAGAGGATATAATTGAGTTTTTTATAAGGTTAAAATTATAGGAATGTTCTTTATTCTGGAATTATGTTTATTTGATATTTTTGGTACTAAAAATTCTTTTCATTTATGATGGTGATACTAAATAGTAACTACAGAAAATTTTTTTCTTGAAAAATAAAAACTGATTGCATCTCCAATTACAATTCTTTCTCCACCCTCCCTTGGCCTTTGAAATCTCATATTCTGGGAACCAACAGATCTAGAGGATTGTCTTTATATTTGCACATGATTTTGGAGTGTGATGCCATATGTCATTCTCCTCCCACTGTTTTGCATTCATGAGAGTTGTTTTTTATTGTGTACAAAGCTCATTTAAAGAAAGTGGTGTGTTACAAAATAAACTGAGGCATGTTAAATTTTTAAGAATTTATTTGAGCAAAAATTGATTTGAATCAGGCAACACCAAACCAGAAATAGTTAGGAGCACTCCAACCACAAGAGCCCAGGGCAAGACTTTTATGAGAGAAGATGCAGAAGCAAAGCAAGTATTTGATTGGCTTATTTGGGAGAGTTGAGTTGGCTGTTTGTGTTTGGCTATCCTTAGGTTTCAATTTCTTAACCTTGAGGTATTTGCAAGCTTAGGTTTTGGTTGATGTGCTGCTAAGGCATTAGGATGGCCTCAGTCTAAAGGCCTGCTTTGTAATCAATTAAGCTCAACTTTTTCTGGTTCCCAGAAAAGGTAGCTGTCACTTTGGGTAAATCACTTAATCTTTCTGGACCTTAATTTTCCTTTAAAAATAAGGCAGTTTGGATGAGACCTCTCAAAGTTCTGTCTAAATTTAACGTTATATACTTCAAATGAATACCTCTGATGCCAAGGGGGAAAGGTGGATGTACAGATCAGAGCTTTGAGGAAGAAGATTGAGGGCACAGAGGGAACCCTCTTTCTTAATTGTTAGCAAAATCTAGAGTGGGAGAAAACATTTTGCAATGCATTTTAAATTTATAAAAATGTCTGGCTTTTGTCTAAAAGTAGTTAATATGCTTTTTATACAGAGATGGGTAAAGGAGAAACAGGTCAAAATCAGATACAGGTTTCCCCTGTTCTCTGAAAGTTTGATGAACTGAAATGATGTAAAGCAAAGAGCATCCCTGCTTCCTGAAAGTTCACAATCTGCCACTTCGCTTTTACCAAAGACCTACGTTAGTACACCTGTTTTCGCTAACCAAGAGACATCCAAAGAGGATTTTCACTTTTATGAGAAAAAGCTGTTATACCTGTATAATGATAAGGACAACAGTAACAAAAAGAACAATAATGATAATTACTGCTCAGTCCATTGAGTGCCAGTTCTGAGCTGAACTTTGCATTCATGATGTCATTGAATTCTGAAGGGGAAGTTTGGATCATTCTATTTTTATAGATCCAATCATTGATAGTCACCTTTTCTGAGAACCAGGAGAAGTTGGGCTTAATTGATTAAAAAGCCAGTGAGGGGCAAAACTATGATTGGAACCCAAATCTACTTAACTTGAAAACTTCCACCCCTGCAAACACACCTGGAAGCCAGAACTACTACTACTATTTCTTCTTCCTCTTCTTCTTCTCTCTTCTTCTTTTCTCCTCCTCCCTTTCCTTCCCCCTCCTTGTGCTCCTCCCCCTCCTTCTTGTCTTTTCACTGTCATATTTTTTATCTTCTTTTTCTTAGATAAGTCCCTTTAACATTAATTTCATATAATAAGGGCTTGGTGATGATGAACTCCTTGAACTTGACCTTATCTGAGAAGCACTTTATCTTTCCTTCCATTCTAAATGACAGCTTTGCTGGATAGAGCAATCTTGGATGTAGGTCCTTGCCTTTCATGGCTTAGAATATTTCTTTCCAGCCCCTTCTTGCCTGGAAGGTCTCTTTTGAGAAATCAGCTGACTGTCTGATGGGAACTCCTTTGTAGGTGACTGTCCCCTTATCCCTTGCTGCTTCTAGAATTCTCTCCTTCATTTTAATCTTGGCTAATGTAATTATGAGGTGCCTTGGTGTGTTCCTCCTTGGGTCCACCTTCTTTGGGACTCTCTGAGCTTCCTGGACTTCCTGGAAGTCTATTTCCTTTGCCAGATTGGGGAAGTTCTTCTTTATTATTTGTTGAAATAAGTTTTCCACTTGTTGCTCTTCCTCTTCCCCTTCTGGTTCCCCTATAATTTGGATGTTGGGATGTTTAAAGATGTCCTGGAGGTTCCTAAGCCTCTCCTCATTTTTTTGAGTTCTTGTTTCTTCCTTCTTTTCTGTTTAGTTGTTTCTTCCTTCTGGTCCACTCCATTGATTTGAGTCCCAGTTTTCCTTCCATCACTATTGGTTCCCTGTGTGTTTTCCTTCATTTCACTTATTGTAGCCTCCATTTGTACATCTAATTTGTGACCAAAATCAACCAATTCTGTGAGCTTCCTAATCACCAGTGCTTTGAGCTGTGCATCTGATAGATTGGCTACCTCTTGGTCGCTTAGATGAATTAGCTCTGGGACCCCATCTGTTTTCCTGTTTGAGCCACCCTTTTTTTTTTTTTTTTTTTTTTTTGGTCTGGTCGGGGCTGCTATGTAGTGAAGGGTGGGGCCTTAGGTGTTCACCAGGGTGGGGCAGCCCAGTTACTGGGTTGTGATGCTGGATGTGGGGGTGGGGTCTGAGAGGGAACAATGGTACTTGCTCCGCTCTCGGTTTCCAGCCCCTTCCGCGCTTTCCCCAAGCAAACTGGGCCCCTCTGGTGCTGATCTCCATGTGGGTGGGCTCATGCACATTCCAGGACCCCATGGGTCTCTCCAACAAACTCTCCCGTGAGGCTGGGACTCCCTCCCGGCACCCCAAGCCCCACAAATGGTCTCAATGGGTGCCCTTTAGGCTGTATTTCCCTGCGCTGGGGCCCTGTGCTGCGAAGTCTGTCTTGCTGCACAGTCTGTCTTGCTGCCTGTTTTCTCCTGGCTTATCTGCACGTGAATGTGTGACCACAGTCAGCCGCCTTGTGCACCTCACTTGGTCTTGCTGCTTCCCTGCGCTCGGTAACTGCCGCCTATGTGCCCTGGACCACCAGCTACTGCTTCTTCCTGCTGAGACCCCTCTCCGCTGGCCGCTGACTCCGCTCCTCTTACCAGTCTGGGTGAATTGTTGTTGGACTTCCGTACAATTCAATCCTCTATCCATTCTGGTTGGGTTTTTTTGTTGTTGTTGTTGTTCTATATTTTTGTTGTCCTTAATTTTGGTTGTGAGAGGAGGTGCAGTGTGTCCACCTATGCCTCCATCTTCCTCCTCCTCCTCCTCCTTCTTCTTCTTCCCCTTCTCCTCCTCCTCCTTCTTCGATTTCATTTATTTATTTTTAAGAGAGAGGAGAAGGGAGGGAGGAAGAGAGGGTGAGAAACATCTGATGTGTGAGAAATACATCAGTGGATTGCTTCTCGCACACCCCCAGCTGGGGACCTGGCCCACGACCCAGGCATGTACCCTGACCAGAAATCAAACCCATGACCTTCTGGTTCTCAGGCTGTCACACAAAGGGCAGAACTCCTTTTCTCAAAATTCAATCTGATGTCCAGCAGCATGGGCATCACCTAGGAGTTTCTTGGATCAGATCAGGGCCCATCCCAGACCCTGATTCTGGGCCCATCCCAGAAAAATCTGGATATAACCTGATTCTCAGGGAATACATACTCATGTGAAAATTTGAGAAGCTCTGGTTTAAACAACTAAAAAAACAAAACAAAACAAAACAAAACAAAAAAACCCCTTGTACCACATGTCGATACACATCAACTGTTCCCTGGCTTGACAGTTGAAGAAGAAAAGCCTGGCACTAAGGATGAAAGAGACATTCAGGCTGTGGAGAGTGCAGTCCTTGCTTAGTGATTGGTGTGTGCATTTCTGAAACCCTCTTGCCTGTTTCCTTCCTTGAAAACTAAATGTGTCATAGAGTGCACAACCGCAAGAGTGAGCCCCAATGTAGACTATGGACTTTTAGTGATGAGGAGGTTCATCAATGGTAACAAATGTCCCATCCTGGTGGGAGTGGCCATAGTAGGGGAGGCTATGCATGTGTGGGGACAAGGGTATATGGGAACTTTCTGCACTTTCCACTCAATTTTGCTGTGAACCTAAAACTGCTCTAAAAATATGTATTAAAACAACAGCAATAATTGAGTATGTGAGCTGTGGGCTTTGCCAAAGATGGCACAGCCAGTAAGATAAAGCCTGTTCAATTCTTTTTTTATCCATTTGGATAAAAGGTGCTTTTGAAAGAGAAGGTTTTGTCAAGTGCCATGATCTCATCATTTGGCAACACTGTTGGGAGAGGATCCAAGGGAAACCCAGGGCGTTGAGGTGCGGGTGACTCAGGGGCCGGAATGGCTGACAGGGAGCAGCCTGAGGCTTGGAGTTGGTGGAGGGGGGGGCAAGAACCTGCCGGGCCCTTTCGGGCAGTGCTACGTGGTAATGAGAACCTGAAGGCCCTGGCTCCAGGCTCCTGCCTGCCCAGAAGTGCTGGGCTCTGGCTTTTGCTTCTTTCTGGTTTTCTGAGCTGTGTTTTCTCCCTTTGTTCAATAGATGCTTTTGGCCCGTGGTGGGTCTGTAAAGGGCTCTGCTGGTACTGAGCTGCCATGGACCTGGGTTAATGTACATTCCAGGCCCCTGGGGGCAGTTGGCATGCCTGAAACGTACCATCTAATGTGTTTTGCTTGGTTTTTCTTTTGGTTTGTTTAATAATATTACTAACATATGTATAAAGCATTTTAAAACTTCTTATTCCTGTACCTCATTTGATTTTCCTGAGAGTGTCTGATAAATGGATGGGTGAATGATGGTATTAGGGAGCCTAGGTGGGTGTTCCTTATCTTATGGATAATGAAGAAACAGAAATTCAGTGAGTGAAGTGACTTGCTCAGCTACTTCTGGTGGGTGACATAGGTGATGTGGGCTATGGTTCCCAGGACTTTCCCTTGTGCATCCCAAAGTTTCTGGCTTGGGCTGCTTGAAGACTAACTAGTTCAGCAAAATAGGTGATGCTTTACTTGTTGGCCTTTGAGGATGACAGTTAACCCTGTGTGTATTTGTTTGCATTTGTGAGATTTCACACAAAGTAGAACTTTCATAGGTGATTTAAGATCAGGGTGGAGAATACTATTTCAAAATAATTCTTTAAGAGAACTTTTTTTTTCATTTGGCTGTGCTCTTGTGGCCAAGCATTTAAATAGACTTTCTTATTTTTTTCCCGTGGTGCTAATTTTTAAGAAACAAAATGCTGGGGAAACAAGGCCAAGAGAAGTGGTTAGGCTTGGCTTGGGAGTGTCCCCTCAGGTTTCATCTGAACAGTGAACTACAAGGAAATTGGGTAAAACCACAGTACTCTCAGGGAATCCTGGGAGTTGCTGACAAGACAGGTTATCAGAATTTGAGGCAAATGGTCCAAGTGGCTGTTTAGCATCTTGGGCTTTCACAACTTCAGTTTCAAGCCAATAACTCACTTTGAGGGGAAGGGGCATGGCCCACGTGATCTGTGTTCGTACCTCCAGCAGGTATCCGGAGGTGGCTTATTCATTAGCAAATGTGAGAAATTACTAATTAGCACCCTGCTACTGCTACCACTACTGTGTTAAAGCAGTGGAGGTTATAGGTAGGTGTGAGGAGAACCACCCCCCTCCTCCCACCCTTTTCCCTTCTGAGATACTTGGATTAACACTGGAAGAATGTCTCTGTTAGCAAAATCACTATAGCCATCAAGACTTTTTAAACTGAAAGAATGGATGTCAAGAGGATGCTAAAAAACTTGGGAAAAAAATAAAAACCCTTAACGCTACCTTCCTAATGTGATTATAGTATTTTCATATTTGCATTTTTTCTGGTCTTTGCCCATGTACACATTTATTTAGCATTGTGGTAAACTCATTGTAACACACCCACTGAGTGTAACTTTTTCCCTCCTGATATTATACCATATATACTTCTCCAATTTATGCATTGTCTCCATAGTAATTTTCAGTGTTTGCACAACATTTATCACATTGACACCCTCATTATACCAACCAATCCTGGTTGGCATTTGGTGGTTTCTAGATTTTTTATTATTGAGGTGGCCAGGAACATTTTGGCATCAGATACTGTGTCATCTTTGAAATTGTTTTCTTAAAGAAATACCAGCAATGACAACTGAAAAGAGATCTGGGAAGGTGGTACTACTCTTCTGCTTCTATGGGGTTGGATGGAAATGCTCAGTGCTTTCAAGCCATCTGCCGGCCTGCTCTTTGAAGCCCTTTCTCAGACCCTTTAAAATATCCCTCCTGGGTTCCTACTTAAGCTTCTGCCTTCATTTCCTCCCAGTCTCTCTCTCACTGTCTTTCCTCAGTCCACATCTGCTCCTTGGACTCCTCCAGAACATCTATCTCCCCATCCCTGGAAGGGTCTCACCGGAATGACCCCTCTTTTCAGTCCTCGCCTCTTTCTGAAGCTGATCTGCCCTCCAACGGATGGAGAGGGGAGGGAACAACATGTGTTTGCATCCTAGCCTCTGGATCTGATGTCTTATGTAAATATTATTTCTTGTCCTCTTTACATCACTAGCCCACAAGGCAAGGGCCCTGCCTTTACATGCGCTGTGGAGAACAGAGAGTGCTGCTGGCACTTGGCAAATGTGGAGGGTTGTGTTGTAAGGTGTTAATAATTGGAAGATGTAAGTGGAGGTTGTGGGGAGGTGGAACCCGTGCTGGGAATGAGTGGGGCTTCCTGGGAAGACCACCAAGGAGAGAGCCTTCCCAAGAAGAGGGTGGTTATCCATGTTTTCAGGAAGTGTCTGGGGCTTCTGCTACTGGGAGATATTGGCATTCGAGTAGGTGCTTGAATGGGTGCTGTCCACTTGAACAGCACCATGTGGAGCCTTTCGAGCCCTGCCAAGTTGAATTCAGGGCTAGAGACAAGGGAATCACACCCAGACCCCTCTGGAGCAACCCTTCGGTGACACTGGGTGATGGGACTGGGACTTCTTGACAATTTCCTCAGTTCATTATTTAAAGTTTCTCAATGGAGGATAAACTTTAGGAGGATTTCTCAAGTATAAAAATCTCTTGTTGGGTCAAGCAGGTAAGATCATCCACTCTCTGTGGACGCCAACAAAGAGTATTTATTTATTTAACTTTACCCTAAGATATTAATGAAATATACCTTACCTCCCTTGAAAATTTTGGGTAAGATCTTTTTATTAGTTAAATAGAAATTACATCAAGTAGGATAGAAATCAAAATCCTCTCTGCTAAGGGCCTTTCACATCAAATGTTTTCATTTGTTTTCAAATGTTTTCACATTTAATGTTTCACATTAAAACAACTTAGATGAATAGGCTATTTCTACAAATGGGTTCTTTCTAATGCAGAATCTGTTTTTGTTTTTGAAATGTGTTGATGTTTATTATTTGCTATTATTTTTATACAAATTGCATAGGAGGAATACCTATAACTATTTACATATCATTTTATAATTCAACAACTGCTTTAGTATACATTTTCTCCTTATTCTCATAACAACTTGTGAAGTAGATACAGCTCTGCTTCCATTTTACAGAAGTGGACACTGAGGCAAAAGAGGGCAATGGATTCTGGCTGCAAGTTGTTGACTCAGAATTGAAACTCAGCATTACGTATTGTCTAGTGTCATGCTGTTTGTCTGATATGGGAAATGGTGGCAATTTCTGGTGTAATCTCACCCTCCTTTTGTTTGTTTTCCATGAGTATTCTGTGATTTGCTCTTGTTGTCTCTTCTTACAGGCTTTCTGTCTGTCTCGTGGGTATCATTCCTATGTTGTTAAAATTCCAGGGAAATCATTGGACTCTGTATTGGTGAAATAGTCAGTAGGTGTGGCTCCAAAATGGCAGCCTCAGGTATTTTCAGGGAAGAGAACTAGAAGATGGGAGAGAAGGAAAGCCCAGTCAGCTACCAGCGGCCTCATATGAAACACCACGTGAAGTGCGTGAAGCACTTAAAAGAAATGTTCTGATGTGTGGGTTGAAGAAGAGCTGGTGCTTCTCAGTCATTTCTAGACTGTTGTAACTGCCCCAGAAAGGCTGCAAAGCTGCTGTGATAAGGCTGATTTGAATGTCCAGTAGATTTAGACCATCCTTCATACGCATTTGGTGCCCGACCAGGAATGAATATTTTTGTCAATTTCTAACAGGTAAACATACTATTTAAATGACATTTTAATGAAATCACATATATTGCTTATCTATGTCTTTAGAGTCTCTTGGTATACCTACTATTACTACTATGTGACTTTAGGTGAGTGACTTATCTCTCTGAGATTATTTCTTCAAGTTGGTGATTCCATGAATCTGGTAAGCAAGGGGCCAGCTGGGAAAGTAACTGATCTGAAGCCTGCCACATGTGTCTGCAAATTCAATGGAGAGAGAGAGAGAGAGTGAAATTCATTTATTTTCCTATGCTTGTTCAACAAACATGTATTGAGTATGTGCTAGAAATTGTAGTGGTCACTGTAATTCTACTTAAAAGGATCTCATTTTTCCCCGGGAAGGTTTATTGTAACAAGTTTCTAATGTGTAGCCTTTTAGGCAAATGCCTGTTATACCTAATGCTGAATTTGTAACTTAACTCTTCTGGGCCTATTTAGTTTGCAGGTGCCAAACAGACACAGGCTTTTAAATATATGTGAGAGATCTTAGGTTGACAGACTATTAGACATCAAAGAGCATCAGCTGTCTCCAAGGTGGCTGCTTCGGTTGCTACTATTTGCAACCTAAGGGTTCCAGGTGGCCATACCTAGGTGCAACCTAGGGGCTACCTTTATTGCAATATAACTGACATATAACATTGTGTAAATTCAAGGTGTCCAATGTAGTGACTTGATATGCATATATATTGCAAACAATTACCACAATAATGTTAATCTACACAACCATCACCTCATACACTGAAAATTTTTTTTGCCTTGAGAACTTTTAAAATTTACTCTTAACAACTTTCAAGTATTAATTCAGTACAGTGTTGTTAACTTTAGTCATCATGCTGCACATTACATTCCTAGGATTTATTCATCTTATATGTACCATTTGACTACCTTCACCCATTTCCGCCACTCCGTGTCGAAGGACACTTGGGATGTCTTCATGACATAGCTATTGTACACATAGGGATGCCTATATCTCCTTGAGATAGTGATTTCATTCCCCTCAGACAAATACTCAGATGTGGAATTGTTGGATCATAGTTCTATTTTTAATTTCTTTTTTTAAATCATCACCTCATGATATGTTTATTGATTTTAGAGCAGAGAGGGGGGGGAGAGAGAGAGAGAAAGATCTGTTGCCTCCCAATATGCCCCGACTGGGGATCGAACCCGCAACCTTTTGGTGCATGGGTCAATGCTCCAATCAGCTGAGCCACTCAACCATGATTATTCTTAATTTTTTGAGAAACCTCCATATTGTTTTCTATAGTGGTACCAATGCACATTCCCATCAGCAGTGTGCAAGTATTCGTTATCTGCACATCCTCACCAACACTTGTTATCTCTTATCTTATGATATGGAAATTTTACTTTAGCCATCCTTTCATTCATCCATTCATCCAAAATGAATATGTTTCCCCTACCCCCACAAGGGGGGGAGAAACATATTCAGCATTTCCCTGTTTAGTCCAACTAAAGTACCTCATGTATTCTGTGGAGCAAAATTTTGGGAACACTAAAAAGTGAACTGTGCAATACTCTTGAATACCCTGTAGCACTCCTCCTATAAAACCTAATCTGACTAGCTTCTTTATCTCCTGGGATGTTTTGTGAAGATCTGTAAAATTTTGGTGAGCAGTAACTAGAAATTGTTCTATCCATGAGGTATTGTGAAATCCTACCTCTCTCCAGTGATTTGAAAAGTTGGACTTTTAGTTTGGATGAAAAGAATAGAAAAACAGGTATCTTGAGTATGCAAGTCCTTCCCTCCTGCATTTTGTAGATAAACAAAAACTGCCACCTTTCTTTCGTGCGGAGCCACCTGGCCTCTGGCCTCACACCTGGGATGTTTCATCTCTAAGTATCTGATTGACCTGCCTTTCCACTCTCTGCCTCCTACTCCCAATCTCAATCCAGGGAGTTGTGAATGGACGTGTTTGGGGAGAAGGCAGGAATTGCACTACCACCTGGAGGTTTAGCAGGCACACCCCTATGATGTTTGTGTTTGTGTGAAGGTGCAGAGGTCCTGGCTGGAAACTCATCTCTTGGGTTGGGTCTAGCATGCTGGCAATGCCTGGTGAAATCAATCCCGTTTCCTGGGTCCTCAGCTTCCACCCCCTCTCTGAAGTCACTTCTCTCATCCCACCCTAAATGGGGTAATGGAGTCATGGGGGAGGGGATGAGGAAGGATATTTCCCTTTATGTAGTCCTTGAGGGTCAAAGAGTCATAAGCATTTCCTCTGCGGAAGAACACTACTTCCTGACATGTTGCTTGCCTTGCTATCAGGTTTCTTAGCAGGAAGAAATAGCTTCTCCTTCCCTCCCAAGGTGTGGAGATGGTCATATAATAGAAAAGAATATACAACAAAATAATAATAGAAAATAAGACGAGACTAGCTTCACGTCATTTCCTTCTAGAGGAAATAGAAGAGTGAACTTACAAACAAAATAGTAGTTTCCCTATATTTGTATTAATTGCCTTCAAAATAACAAATGGCTTTATTGTCCTGTATGAAAACATGCTGATTGGTGTGCTTAAAGAGCCACTTGGATTCTAAGGGTTTGTTTTCATGCATGTGTGTGCATGATCATGATCAAAATAAGATAATATATGTGAAAGTGGTTTATAAACAGTAAAAGAAGTACTTACAGAAAAGTGGCTCTTACTGTTATTGTCCCGTTACTAACACCAGCTAGTACAGCTCTGCTTTTATAGGGTGCCATGGCAGGCGTTTTCTGAGGCTGGCTCTAAGACTTACCAGTGTACATGGATGCTCACCTGATGGAACTCTGCAGGCCACTAGAGCCAAAATATCTCCTCATCATGCCCATTTGTTTCCTCAAATTCCCAGTGTCTATCCTGCTTTCATGCTAACTGGATGGAATAATGTAGAAACACATGCTCATTATAATGTAGCTGTTTGAAATTTTAGCAGAGAGCGGAAGTTTGAGGTGCTAGGGCCAAGGACAGATTCATTTTGAAATGGGGAAGGAGGGAGAGAAAGCAGATGACCAGACGCCAGGAGTATTCTACGGTGCTGGATATTAGAGAAGCAGCATTCCAGAACGAAGCAGAAGGAACAATGAAAGGCTCGCTTGCTTTATGTCTTTTCCCTGTTGTTCAGTTTGAGTGAATCTGACGAGATCCTCGCCATTTAGAAACTCATGATCAATGGTACAATGTAGATATAAACACTTTGAAAATATTAACAAATACCTATGTTAAATTAAGCATTCCATTATGATAAATGTGGTCTATGGGGTGAGTGATGGGAAATACTGTGAAGTTTATTTCAGGTAGGGGGGCTGAAAATGGGGGCTTTAGGGACTTTGCAGTGACAGCATGGAAGTTCTAGATGAGCAGTAGGGGATTCTGTGTACGGGATGAAGCTTTAGAGAGCATGCAGAGCTGGAAATAGAAATTTGCATGTTGATTGCTGAAATATGCAGAAACTCTTACATAATTTCCCAAGACACTGGCTTGGGTTAATACAGGAGAATTTTAATGCGTTGTAAAAAATTCTGATATCTTCCTTTCCCTAAATGCAGCACATATGCTAAGTCATTTTGTACATGTACAGTCTTATTGAAAGCCTCAGGAGGATGTGTGTGGCTTCTGAGCAGGCTTTCTGTGCAAGTGGAACGTATCTGCTAAAGATGTACACCATTGAGTCTGGTTGGAGTTGGTGCACAGTGCTGCTGTGTGCTGTGATTCTGTCAAAGTCTCTGGGTGCTTCTGAATGTCTTGTTTACTGTGTGGTTCCTGAAACAATACAGTCTGCATCTTGTGGGGTGGCAAGTGCCACTCACTGACTGGTTGCTTGATTAAGCTAGTTTTTATTTCTGTCTTGGACTTCAGAGAATTTTCAGCTGAATTTACCTTGATAGTGTTATTTCTAGAAAGTTCATTAATATGTTCATTAAAATCTACGTTTCCAAATTCAACAACGCATTTATTAAAAACTCGGGGTTTGCCAGATCCTGCCTGTGTGGATTTTGAGTCTTAGGAACATAGAGAATAAGACAGAGAATGTTCAAATTCCCTGAGACTCAGAATTGTAATGTATAATCATGACTCCCAAGTGCTTAAAATTCTAGAATACCCAAAGCCACTATTTTAAATATCTAATAATTATTTGTTGATGGGTGTCTGAGCTCAAACTGATACTTCAGGGTGAATGTACAAACACCAAGGACCCTTATTTCAATGATCTTATACCAACAAACCAGCCCACTGTCGAACACTGGACCTCCTGCCCCATGCTGTGCCATCCCAAGGGCTGTGGGGAGTACAAAAGAAATCTACATCTCTGTCCTCCAAGAATTTGTGGTCTAGTTGAGCATTAAGATCACTACATAGGAAACAATGAGTCCTATCTCAGAATGCTTTTGACTGCGAGAAACAAAAACGTCTGTTGAAACTGGCATAAACAAGTAGTTGGTTAAGTAATTAGATATCAGAGGTAGGGCTGGTTTAGGCTAGAGGTCCAGGGGCTCAAAAACATTGTCCAAGACCCAGATGCTTCCAGTCATTTCCTTCTGCCAAGCCCATGGCTGCTTTACCTCGGGCTGTAGCATGGCAGCTGGTAGCAGTTAGCAGTCAGGGTTAAGAGCTGGCATCCTGTAGCTCTCTCAGAAAAGTAAGGAAATTCCTTTCCCAGAAACACTCCGAAGGTCTGCCATCATTTTTCATTGTCCCTAATTAGTCCTACACCCATCCTTTGGCAAAGGTGTTCACCACTGGACCTAGGATAAAGGTCAGCATCCACTGAAGCACAGGACTGAAGGGAGGAGGGTAGATATCAGAAGGAGAGTATGGGTTTAGTTGAAAGGGGGTCCAGTGGATGCTGGGCTAAGGACAATTTTGTTGTTCTACAACCACAGCTGCCTTCTAATTATTAGAAGGACAGCTTCTTGTGGTGCCCTCTTTAGAAATGTGTCAGGTTTGGATAAGGTAGTTGGAGTTGATCAGCTCTATATAGTGGAAGCAAAAATACTTTGAAGTTGGAGGGCTGGAAGAGGAAAATAATTCAAAAAAGAGAGGAGCCAGCAGGACCAGGCATTTGCAGGAGAAGGGGCAGAAACAGAAATGCTTGTGGTGGTGGAGGGGGAGCAGCAGATGAGAAGGTTGCAGAGAAATAGCTAACAAAGATTTTTAAAGTTTTTGTGGGCAAGCGCAAATGGAAACTCTTCCTCCTGTGAAACCCTATGAGCCCTTCTCCAAAATGCTATGTCAAGTTAATATTATTCAATAATCCTTTTGCTTTAGTGTTGGAGTTAGGAATATCCTGCAGTTATGCTTTTACTCCCCAATTTGCCTTTCTGTCACTTTTTGGGGTTGCTTCTCCTTCCCGGCCAGCTTCTACTGCAGGCAGGCCTGCAGAGTCTGAGACATTGCCTGTCCTCCCCAGACCTCAGCCTCTTTGTTCCTCTTCTCAAAGGAATAGGTAGTGGCTGGGGGGATGCCCAGTAGAGGGGTCCCTTCTACCAGTGGAGATGGGCTCTGATGTCTCTTAGGCTAACCCAGTGGCTTCTGATGACAGTTCCCAGAGTCCTTACTCATAACTAGCAACTGCATCACTTGCTGCATGGCTGGAGGGATTTACCGGTGACCTTGTAGATGAATGGTGGAAACAGGAGACCTGGAATCTGTTTCCAGACTCACAGTCCAGTGCTCATGCTGCAGTCTCTATAGTGAGTTTGGGCCTCGGATGCCTCATCTGTAAGATTAGGGAACTGAAGCCGTAACATCTGATGAATCTATGATGTGGGCTTTGTGTTACTAAATCATGGTCCAAGACTGAGGTGAAATCTTACTTTTTAATAGCCATGGTTTATGTGTTAAGTTCATTCTGTCAATATTCAAAAAAAAATTGAACATCTCCTAAGGTCCATATACTTTTCTACAAGTGCCCAAGGCAGATAAAACCCTTCAGTTCATTCTGGGTAACAGGTTTTACTAAAAGAAATACACAGGAATGTTTTTTGGGGGCAAGAAAGTGTGAGAGTTTTCCATTGTTAGCATTCTCTTCCTGCCTGCCCTAACAGGCTGATTTCTCTTATTCTTGTAGGAGTCAGACCTGGTTTGCCCTCGTCTTACCTATTTTCCCCCGTCATGTCAGAGAACCTGAGCCAAGAGCAGGAGAATTCACTTGCCACACTGCTTTCCCAACAAATTCTCATTTACAACACTGCTGAGAGGAAGACGGCAGCACAGACTAGCCAGTCCCTCTCACCAGCAGGCGCCTTGCACAGCCTAGCACATAGTTTATTAAGCACAAATGCACAAATACTTTCACAGATAAATGATGGAGCTTTGCAGAAATTAGGCAAGGGCAAATGCATCCTGAATCTGGTAGACTGAAAATGTTTCAGAAGTCATTTACTCCTTCTCAGGTTTGCTTGGAAATTTCAACTCTTGGAAGTTTGGCATGCAGTAGGTCAAAGATCAAAAACGAGTGCTCTATTATTATATAGCTTTAGTGTTTATGGTTTCTCAACTATGTATCTCCTTTATGTTTTGGAATTTCATGAAGCTAAAACTGTAAGAAACAAATTCCCTCCAAATATGATCTAATCCAGTTTATTTCATGTCACATATATTATCAGATTCAAAGAAGCCTTAAGGAGAATAGAACATAGAACATGAATTTAAATTGTTTCCTACTCTGTTTTTTCCTGCCTGACATCAGGGCAGCTGTATGCCAGCAAAAAAAAAAAAAAAAAAAAAAATCTGCCTGTTTTCAGAAATGGGGAGCATCGCAGTAAGCAACAGGGCGCAAGTGTTCCTGTATCTTTTGTTTAATCCAAATATTGACGCATTCTCTCTTACATATTTAAGATGCCTGGTAAAAGCCAAACAGTATTACTTAAATTCCTTAAATCAATGATTAAAGACAAGATTTTTAATCTTGTCTTTCAAATAGTGTACTGCAAGAGCCTGCAGGAATGGCCGCCAAGCCCAGGGCAGATATGAGTTGTAGAATAACTAAAAAAGTCGTTCAACAAAACCCAAGTTAAGTCTTGCTTGATGTTAATTCACAATAGATCTCAGTCTAATCCCCTTTGTGACTTAACATATGGCTTATAATAAAACACCACCCTGAAGTCAACTATTTGTTATTTTTGAATTTATCCAATTATTACCTGATAGAGAATCATAGGAGATATGATTCATACCTGATAAAATCATAGAGAATTTAGTACTGGAAAAGACTTGGGAAACCTTTGGTTTACGTCAGACCTAAAACTTGGAGATCCAAAGGGATCGAAAAACTTCTGAGATTTCTGAGATGGTAAGTGATGGAGCTAGGAGTGGGAGTCAGTTTTCCTGACTTCATCCCATTGATTTTCTTCCACTAACATGGCAAAGGCCACCCCCAGCACGACCTCCACACTCCCTTCTGAAGAAAGCAATCTCAGACTGCACTTGGAGTTAGGGACTCTGCAGGCGGGGGCTGACCTGTGGAAGCTGCAGCTGTCCTCCTGGGTGCCTCAGCTGGGATTCTATTAAGAGGAGGGGAATGTTTCTCTTTCTAAAACCCATTCACTCTGGAGCAGGGGCTGAGAATTTACTTCAAAAGTATTTATCACAGCCATTATCACCATTATTAGTAATAAAATATTTTACATTTTATGGGATGAACTATTCAGAGCATGTAGTATCTTATCCTCATTGTACCTCTGAGTGACAAGTACTAGTCCCGAATGCCTGTGAGGAACTCAGGGCCGGATGTGTGCCCTGCTGGAGGTCACACACCCAGTAGGTATGAGTAAGCAGTAGGTATTAGCTCTTACTAGAACCCAGGTTTTCAAATTCCTATCCTTTATTCACTCATTTATATTACAATAAAATTTCTGTTAACCGAGACAACAAATAGTCCTATAACTCTGAGGCAGAAATTTAAATCTTTTGCAATTTATGCTGAAAAATTCTTGAATTACTGGATTCCTACTGAGCCACTCTGTCTGGCCTCCGACTTTCAAAAGTAAGTCCTCACTAGAAGGACTGTGCATGACCGAGCTCCTATTTGGAAGGTTCTCATCCCAGGTGTCCACGGTGTGACAGGACAGTTCCGGGGTCCACTGTGGCCTGGACACAGCTGCACCTGTTTCCTTCAGGGAAGATCCCAGGTCATGCTGTCATTGTCCTTGTGTTCCCGGCAACATTCTGAGCTGCCATTGAGGCAACTGCCTCAGACATTCTCAAGTGCATTTTCCAAATCCTGAAATTTGTGGATTTCTTGAAATTTCTGTAAAGATCTCAGCGGCTTATTCTAATAGTTATACAGGGCTGGTTTGCACAGTTTCCTTAGGGTATGACCTCTCTTTGGGAGGATTCTGTGCACATAAATCATGGATGGAACAAAGAAGTATTTTTATTCGTGTGTCCCGTGTCCCCTTTTTTCTTTTGAGTAGTCTACCAAAGGCTTCAGGATTACCCCCTCTTGCCTGCTCCTTGCCTCAAATGTAAACAGATCATAAATTCTGCAGCGAAGCAGTGCAAAGGTTTTAAAGACTGTGTTTACAACCAGGTTTGGTCTCTAGAAACCAAACTTTACTTAAGATAGAGAAAAATCCAAGGAAGGAATAAAAGAGAGAGACAGCTTGCATTGCTTAAATCTTTCACCTCATCATCCTCCAATCTGAGAAAAACTCATTCCTGGTACTCAGAACCTGGTGTTTTCACCCATCGACATCTGCGATACAAGTTAATGGCAGTTGGGTGTTTGCATGGTGTCTGCCCACAAAACCTGTTCCTCATGATAAACAATGTTAAGTGTTCAGATCCACAGGATGGCTACTCTGGATAGGAGAGAATATTCTGAGCTTCAAATATTTGTATTCTTTCAAGAACTCTCTCCATGGATTCAAGGGCCCTCTGAGGTCCAACTGTGGCTTCTGAGAGGCTGTACCCCAAAGGCTGGTGATTCCCATAGAGCACCAGGTTCTGCATCCCCGCACTAGACACATGCACGCAGAGTAGCTGTCAGTGGTGGCCCCACCACTTGGTCATCTTGCCAGAACCTCCAAAAGCTGGCTTTTTCTGCTTCTGTCCTGGGTGGAAAGATCTTTCAAGAGACAGGCAAGTCGAGGCTACTCGCAGTCCCTGGAAAGAATGAAGGGCTGAACCTGGGAACCTGGGGGTGGCTCAACCTTTTAGACTCCTTGGGGAGGTGTCATCAGTTAAAACAAACTGGGAGGGTTCCTCATGACCATTTCAATCATCTATTTTGGCAAGAGGATCTGAAATAACATTTACCTTTCCTTTTGTTTTCGATTAGCAGCACGCAACAATGAACACTGGGTCGGCTGACCTTCCCCCTACCCCAGACTCCTTCCACACGAATCCCCACTGGCCCCATCTCCGCAATCACTCTCGCACCCCTCTGCACCCAGGACTATGCAGCTGTGGCCAGTTATATGCTTTCTTTGGGTTATAACCTCCTTTATTTCTCACTGTGTTGGCCTTTTCTCCTGCTTTTGGTGTAAGAGTCTCAGGATCAACAGAGTAGCACCTAATAGCACAGTGAAGGCACAGTGGTTGACTCTGCCTTGTCATTGATGGAGAATCTAGAAGACCCTAACATTCAGCTGGCTAGACAGGTAGGCTGGCATGAATGTGCTCTGTGCCAGGTACTGGGCTGAGGACAGTGGCTGAGCCAAAATGTGGATTTGTCATTGTCATTGTTTCCATCAGCCTCTGCTAAGGCTTCATGCTAATCTCTAAGATTACAATTGTTTATTTTCAATTCTGTGTCAAATTCTAAAGAAATGTTGCTATTTTTATTAAACCTTTCTCAAATGTGTGCTTGCTATAAAAACATTCCTTCAAGGCAAGTTCCCCAGTTCTCCCCTTTTAACCTCATCCTCCCCTGTATAGGATTCTGGACCCCCCACTGCCTACCTTGTGTGTGTGACAATGATGGGATTTGAGGGTCTTGAAGTCAAGAAAACTGATAAGTCAATATTGGTAAATACCAAAACCCTCTAACAAGGTCAGCAAATGTCAGAAACAGACATTTTATTTGCAATGTCATAAATTTCAGGGTGTAATAGCAAGACTGTGACTGATGAGTACTTGTGTCAGAAATGGATGGAGGTAATTTTGCTGTGCATATTCTGCAAGCCCAAGGTAAATAAATAACACCCAGTGAGTTATGAACTTGTTTAAACAGTGGGTGTCTCACTGGGTATTGGAATCATAAATGCACCTGAGGTCCCTTTTATACCTTTCTCTGTGTATAACAATCCCAACCCCTGATTTGCAACAGTTTTGGGGTTGCTTTATTTTCTTTAATCACAAACTGTTAAGTGACAAAATCAGTAGGGAAGGTTAAGTTTTCACCATTCAAAAACTCACTGCTGTGCAATGTAAACTCAAAATAATAGTGAGTCCTTGGCAGGAACTGTGCTTCAACAACTGACCCCACTCGGTCTGCTCCTGGGTGATCTATGTGTTGTGTTTAAATGATCTCGCCCAATCTTCATAGCAACCTGTGAGATACTGTGGTCATCTCCATTTTACAGATGAGAGAGCTGAGGCTTGGAAGCTAGATAATGTGCCCAAGAGCACAGAGCGCTAAGTGTGGTGGCAGCAACTGCATCCAGGTCCATCTGACAGCAAAGCCCTTGTTTAGTCTGCTGAACAATGTTCTTTTCCCTTTTTATTGAATTTATTGTGGTGACTCTGGATAACAAAATTATACAGATTTCAGGTGCGTAATTCCACAACACATCATCTGTGTACTGTATTGTGTGTGTGTTTACTACCCTAAGTCATGTCTCCTTCCTTCATCATTTATCCCCATTATGCCCCCCTCTACCTTCCCTCTGCCCCAGCAATCACCACACTGTTGTCTGTGTCCATGAGTTCTTTCTCTCTCTCTCTCTTGCTGCACAATATTAATACATAGAGTCAGATTTGGCATGTGAGGGAACCAGTTGTAATATTATTTCAGATATTTTCCAATCCATTTATTTTATTTAAAAAAAATATTTTATTTATTTATTTTTAGAGAGAGAGGAAGGGAGAGACAAAGAGAGGGAGAGAAACATCAATGTGTGGTTGCCTCTCATGTGCCCCCTCCTGGGGACCGGGCCTGCAACCGAGGCATGTGCCCTGACTAGGAATTGAACCCACAATCCTTTGGTTCGCAGTCCAGTGCTCAATCCACTGAGCCACACCATCCAGGGCCCAATACTTTTATTTTAAAGGGACAAGAGGAAAAGGTTATAAATTGCCTTATTACTCTTTTTCACTTCCCATTTTGTTGTCTTCCCTACCTCCCCACTCTAATTCCTTTCATGGTCATCTCAAATCCTGCCTAGATCCTATTTTATTTTAAAAGAATTTCTTTTAAATTAACTTGTAACTTGCAGAAGTGTTAAGAACAATAGGCAGAAACCCTGTACCCCTTTCTCCCATATTCCCCCATTATTATTAATATTTTATATGCAGAGGCTTTTCTTTTGCTTTCTCTCTCTCCTTATACATCGTTTGATTATTCATGTTATACATACATAGTTAATATATAGTCTTTCTGAACCACTTGAGAACAAGATGCGGACATATTGCTCCACCATCCCTAATTATTCCAGTGTGTATTTCTCCAAAGTGAGAACATTCTCCCACAAAACCATCATATTGTCACTTTCATGCATTGTCATTTCACCCACAGACTCCATTTGCTTTGCCAAATGTCTCAATGATGTCACTTCTTTTCTTGCCTACGGTACAATTCAGTGTCATGTGTTGCATTTAGCTGTACTGGTACTTTAAGTCTTCCCCTATCCTTCAGGACCTTTAGTGCAAAGAGTACTGGCCTTTCATTCTGTAGTGTGGACTACCCCTTGGTCTGCCTGATGTCTCCTCATGCCCAAACTCAAACACTTGGGATACCAAGTGCTTAGAAGTTGTCAGCTGTCTCACCACTGGAGATGTCAGCCTCTGTCACTTGGCTTCTCTACAATAAAGTTTCTACTTTCCCTTCATAACTGATGAAGATTTTGTGAGGAAACCACATCAGTATCCTGTTTGCACCAGCCTCAGTCTCTACTGATGACTCTCTTATGAATCAACCACCAAGACAATGGTTGTCAAATAATGGTTTTCCTTTTTGTCATTCCTCTGCCTTCTACTGACATGCTACTGCAAGCAGAACTTTCCCCCCTCTGGTTATTTGCTTTCACATGTGATGGAGGCATGGAGTCCTGTTATTTAATCTGCTACTATCATTATTATTATTTTTTTGATGCTCAAAGAGACAGATATTGAACCATTGGGAAACTCTTCAAACTGGCCTCGGTTGTGATCTCATTCTTTTAGCTTTCCCTTACTTTCCTGCACAAGATGTTCTAGATTTATTGCCCAAGTCTAGGAATCAGCCAGGGGGCTCCCTAGTTTCTTTTAGTGGAGGATGGTGTTTAGAAACCCAAATCTGGCACATGCGCCTGTGCATGCACACATGCACACACTATCTATTTCTGTACCTGTATTATAAAATGAGTACATGCCAATGCATCTAATTAGAGTCTAACACGTCAGTGTTCTTTTTGGGCCTTTTCCTTTTTCAGTATTTGTAGATTCCTTCTCTAATGATGAGAAGTAAGGTCCCATGATCCTCAATACGGTGTATACTTATTTCTTCAACCTGTTGTATGTCATCAATCTCCCTGCTACTCCAACTGCCTCTTTGGTCAACTACCTCTATGGTCCCCCATTTTTCCCATCTGGCTTCTGTCTTGGCCACCAGACATGCCGCCAGCTCTGCAGTTACCCTTTCCTTTCATGGCTGTCCCTAGGCACACCAGCACCCACCACTCGCTGTATCCGCTGCTTCCCCTGGGCTCCCTGCTGCTTTTGCATAGGGCAGAGAAACACCTCAGTCCAATTTGGTAGACCTACAACTTGAGCCCCAAACAAAGATATGTAAGAGGGGCAGCAAGCTTGATAAATAAAATGGAGATTTCTTTTTAATTTTTGATGAGCAGTGCTCAGTATTTTTGATAGTGGCACTGTGCTGTTGTTTAAAATATGTTACAAGCTGGTACATAGAACTACTCTCCAATTAATGAAGCAAACAAAGGGACTAATTTTAATTCATTTAAACAAATTTTATATTGATCTCTGTGATAATGTTTCTTAATATTACCCAAAATGTTTTGAGTTTGATTTTACAAATACCATTTTCTAGAAACCAATTTGTGATAGCCAGAAAACCTCAATGTTCACTTAAAAAATTTTTTATAAGTGTACAAAGAACGTTTCTATAAAAATTCTCATGCGGCCTGCTAGGGAGGGAAGAGAGAAAGAAGATAAAATGCATATATACCTAGGGAAAAAGTGGAAGTTATAAAGCTATAAAGTTGAAATCAGATTAATCATAGACCTCAGACCGATTATCTATCCAGGCCTCTTTTTGAGGGTTTGAGGGTGTGGGAGGGATGATGGACTTCCATGACCCTAAAAAAAATTGGTTTTAACCTCCTCTCCACCAACTAGATTACTTTATTTTTTTAAATTATATTTTATTGATTATGCTATTACAGTTATCCCAATTTTCCCCCTTTTGTCCCCCTCCAACCAGCACCCCTTATCCTCTCAGGCAATCCTCCTACCATTGTTCATGTCTGTGGGTCATATATATAAGTTCTTTGGCTGCTCCATTTCCTATACTGTACTTTACATCCCCATGGCTATTCTGTAACTGCAAATTATGCTTCTTAATCCCTGCATCTACTCTCCCATTCCCCCATACTCCCCTCCCATCTGGCAACCATGAACACACTTTCTGTATCCATGATTCTGTCTCTGTTCTTCTTGTGTCCTTAGTTTGTTTTTTAAATTCAATTTTTGATACATTTGTATTTTTTTGTCATTTTATTGTACATAGTTTTGTTCTTTTTCATAAATAAGTCCCTTTAACATTTCATATGATAATGGTTTGGTGATGATGAATTCCTTTATTTTTTTCTTGTCTGGGAAGCTCTTTATCTACCCTTCCATTCTCAATGATAGCTTTGCTGGGTAGAGCAATATTGGCTGTAGGTCCCTGCTTTTCATGCCTTTTAATATTTCCTGCCAATCCCTTCTATTCTGCAAAAGTTCTTTGGAGGAATCAGCTGATAGTTTTATGGAAACTCTCTTGTAGGTAAGTAACCTCTTTTCTCTTGCTGCTTTTAAGATTCTCCCTTTA